>CM060352.1:146194819-146472819 GCA_030545235.1 Helianthus tuberosus
CCACCTCCGAAACCCTAAAATCGATGGCAAACAAAACACCCCAAATCGAGCTGTTACATCATCATCATCATCATCGATCTGTTAGAGAGAGAGTAGAGAGAGAGTAGATGATGATGATGGCGGTGGTGATGATGACGGTGCTGATGATGATAGCGGTGGAGATTATTGCGGTGGTGAAGTGGTGGTGATGATGGCGGTGGTGATGATGACGGTGGTGATGTGGTGGCGGTGGTGAAGTGGTGGCGGTGATGATGATGGCGGTGGTGCAGAGGTTGTAGAGAGAGAGTAGAGAGAGATCAGTTTGTTTTGTTGTGTGTGTGTTTTGGGTGAAGAGGTTTTATATAAAAAAAAAACAAACCCTCTTCTCCTTGCAGCCTGCAGACATTTGGTCCACCTCTTCTCCTGCAGATGCCTGCAGATGTGGCCTGCAGCAGAAGAGGTTTTCCAGCAGAAAAAACAAACAGCACCTATGTCTTCCAGCCGGAGGCCCGGTACAAATTTGCTAGGTTTGAGTACTTCCTGCACCATTTCACACATACCATTGGCTTTGCAACCCATTGGTGATCTCTTTTTCCTTATTGCTACATACCAGGGACTTTCATACATACAAGACATACTTTAAAGGTTTATACATACTCACTTACACATGAACTCGCTCAACTTTTGTTGATTTTTTTAAACTACATGTATTTCAGGGAATTAATCGGATCTGGCAAGTGATGCATGTTAGTCAAGCTGCGTACTAAATAAAGATGTCATCCAGGGTTGTAGGGTTTGGGAGGTGTAACCTCTTCCTGGACGGGTTACATGTCTCTAAACCTCATTTTATTGAAAGTCTTTTGTTGAGTCTTTTGAACTCGTTTTAAACAAGTCATGGTTTGTAACTTATTTTGGGGTTGATGTTTCAAGACAAGTATGTTATGGTATTTTCTAAACTCTTTTAATGGATGAACATCTCGTATTTCTATCATATAGCATTGTTATGATTGTTGCTATGGTATTAAGAAGTCACACCAAATAACCACGCTTCCGCAAAAGTCAGGGTGTGACAGCTTGGTATCAGAGCCTCGATCATAGCAAATTAGGATTTTTTTCTCGAGTCTAGACTATGATCATTAGGGCTCTCACGAAAACATTTTTACATTGCATATACAAACGTCCAGATCCAGGAACAAACATTTTCACAAACAAAAGGCACAAATTCACATTTCGAAAAAGGCTATGTATATAATTTAGTCTTAGAGACTGAGGGAGTTCAGTCTTAGAGACTGAGGGAGTACAGTCTTAGAGACTGAGGGAGTTTAGTCTTAGAGACTGGGAGGTTTGGTCTTAGAGACCAGGGAGTTAGTCTGAGAGACTGGGTGGGATAGTCTGAGAAGACTAGGATGCATACTTGCTTACATTGTTATAACTTACATGCTTATCTGATATATGTGCATATGTTGTGGTTGTGTTACAAACACCATGTCATCTTCTTCTGATAGTGGAGTGTCCGACACGATAGACCCTATGGCTATTACCTCGGACGATGAGATAGCCACGGACCCGGAGGTTTATACATCAGACACCACGAGTACCGGCGAGGATGATTTTCAGCCCTTCGCCCTACCGGACTTTGGAGATGACATGCCTTTAGCTGATGGTCTTTTTGACGGGGATCTACCTCTTGTACAGATCCCTGCTCCTCTTCCTCTCACTGCAGTTCCTGTTGAGGATCTGCCACTTGACGCGTTATCTGATGACGACATCGATCTATTCATCAAGGGTCCCCCGGAGGTGACCAGGATGGCGTGGCCCCGATGGATGATGATATTCCACTTGCTGATATTCTGGTTGATGACCCTGTTCTTCCTGTGGTTGAGGTTCCTGCTGTTGATGCCATTGTTGTGCCACCTGTCGAGGCTCCTGTTGTGGAGGCCTTACCCGATCCGTCTGGTCCCTACTCGCTTGAGTCTGTATCATCCGCCACTCTTCACGCCCAGGGCGTGCAACACTACTCCACTGACACTGATTCAGACATGGCGATGTCTGCTGCACCCATTGTTCCCCATGACTTTGATCCGGATCCTGAGGTTGAGTTTGTACCTGCTGAGCCACTCGTTGAGGCACCTGTTTTTCCGGTCGATCAGCTCCTCGATATGCCCGCTGATCAGGAGCCTGCTCCAGCTGATCCAGGGGTTGCACCAGAGCCTGTTTTCGCTCACGACCCCTTACCTGTGCACGACCCTATTCTTTTTGATGCACCAGTCGTTGCACCATCAGTTGCTGATGCCCAGTTGTTGCACCTCTACCCGACCATATGCATGTGTTTGTTGACCGTGCACCTTTTGCTACACACATTGATCCTAGATATGCTGACACCCGTAATGGGTGGATTGAGGATGACGATTATCCTCCTTTTGTTCGATCAGTCACTCCCCCTGCTGCACCTGTTTTTGCACCCTTTGATGTCCCACAGTTTCACCCTCACGTGTCAGACGTCCACCGCAGGGATTTACCCGTCACTTTTCTTCAGGATATTCCTCCTCCCCGTCCAGGGGAAGGATCTTCTACTCAGCAGCATGATCACATACCACCTATGACAGCAACCTTTCCATTTATACCCCCTTTTGCACCTGCTGCACACACTGCTTTTTCTTCTTCAGCACCCACGGGCGAGCCATTTATGTGGTCTTCGCCCAACATCATGCCTTTGTCAGATACATACCATCCTTTTCATGTTGGGTATACGATGGATGATATACTTTTATCCTTGCAGTTACAGCAGGATGCGTTGAGCCGACGAGTCCAGGAGCTGGAGAGGATCCCACGTCCTCCCCCTTATCATTGCCAGCCCCCGTTAGCGACACCACCAGCTCCTCTCCTACCATACCTTGATTCAGATGTTCGCTTCCTCACTACGGACCAGCAGATTGCTTATCTGCTGCGTGTTGTCCATGCTCTAGAGGAGGATTTGGCGCATTTGCGCAGATTGATTTTCATTCCTCCACCTCCTCCTCCTCCTCCACCATCAGCTTGGGATTTTTGGTTTGATGCAAATGTCATACTTTTGATGAGAGTACAGCGATTGAGCCTGATTGCATAGCATTTTGAAGACCACATGATGACTTATGACTTTTGACATTTGACTTTTGGTTGTTGTAGATTGTTAGACAATTCAGACAAGGGTGATGTGACCCTTAGTCTCTTTTGATGTACGATACATTTGTAAAACTTGTAAACTGTATTTGTGGTCTTGTTATATGATAGCTCAATCGCAACGTTCTCATTACATACATTGTTGGATTATTGGTTTTGTGTTATGACATGGGATGTTATGTGTTATCGTGTTGATGAATGTTGTTACATACGTATATTACTTACTTACTATACTTATTATGACTTGACCGATATGATCTTCTTTTAGAAGATGCCTCCACGACGAGACATACGTTTGCCCACTACTGAGGCAGAATTACAGGAGCGAATTACCGCAGCAATAGCACAGTATGAGGCCTCACGCGCCGAGACTAGCGGAGGTTCCTCAAGGAACAACAACCCACCCAATGGTAATGTCCAAGTCGCTTGAGACACATTACGTTACATTTGGATACTTCTTACACATCCACTAATGATTTATGTTAATAATATTGCTTGTACAGGTTGTACCTACAAACAATTTCTGGATTGTAAGCCCTTAAATTACGACGGCACTAGGGGTGCTGTTGCTTTCGTCAGATGGACGGAAAAGACGGATTCGGTAATAAGGATGAGCAAGTGTGCTCCTGAAAACCAAGTTACTTACGTTTCAGGACTCTTTCTTGATGGTGCTTTATCCTAGTGGAATCTGCAAGTCCAAACCCTAGGAGAGGCGGCGGTGTATGCACTAACATGGGCTGAACTGAAGGAGCTCATGAGGAAGAAATACTGTTCACGAGCCGAAATACAGAAGCTGGAAACTGAATTTTGGAATCTCAAAATGGATGGCCCAAAAATTGTTGAATATGTGCAAAGATTCCACGACTTGTCACGCGTTGTGCCGTATATGGTTGATCCTGAATTTAAACGCATTGAGCGTTTCATCTGGGGATTGGCACCCCAGATCGTGAGTATGGTAACAACGTCAAAGCCTCCAACAATTACCGAAGCCATTGATCTCAGCATGGCACTTACAGAGGAAGCCATCCGGTTAAACAAGTTTTCAATTTCTGAACCGAAAAAAGAAGGAAACACATGTTGAATCATCATCGAGTGAGAACAAGAGGAAGTTCTCAAACTTCAAAAAGGGTACCAGCAGTGTCAGCAAGAAAGAAGAGGGAAGTGCACCAGCCAGGGCCAAAACTGGTGCCGAAAACAAAGGAAGCGGGTACATGGGCACTCTGCCCAAGTGTGATGCATGCCAATATCATCATTCCGGCCAGTGCAGAATGAGGAGATGTGAGTCTTGCGGGAAGGAGGGCCATTCGAAGAATACATGTTGGGCTGGTACTGGTGCTGGTCGTGGTAACAATGGTCAGCGAGGTTCTGGTAATGGGAATGGGAACCGTCCTCAAGAAAATAATGGAGGTAATGGGAACCGGGGTAATTTTGGGAACCAAGCTGGAAACCGCAATAACAATCAGGGGAATGGAAACGGTAACGGTCGAGGACCGGGATGCTTTAACTGCGGAGACATCGGGCACTTCAAGCGCGAATGCCCAAAACTCAACCAAGCTCGTGGAAGAGTATTCAACATTGGAGCAAGGGAAGCACGCCAGGACCCGAATGTTGTCACTGGTACGTTCCCTATAAATCAACGCTTTGCATCTGTTCTATTTGACACTGGTGCCGACTATAGTTTTGTATCGCTAGAATTTAAGAATATGCATGGGTTAACTGCTAGTAAGTTAGACATTCCGTACTCAATTGAACTGGCTAATGGAAAGCTAGTAGAAACAAATGAAGTTATCAGAGGATGCGTTATAGAGCTGGGAGAACACGAATTTACACTGGATCTACTGCCAGTCAAGTTGGGAAGCTTCGACGTGGTAGTAGGGATGGATTAGTTGTCAAGCAACAGAGCCGAAATAGTATGTCACGAGAAGACCATTCGCATCCCAATGGCGAATGGAGAAACGATTGTGGTACATGGAGAGAAGCGTGATACGCCCTTGAGGATCATTAGCTGTTTGAAAGCTAGAAAGTGTTTGAAGAAGGGATGTGTTGCCTTCTTGGCACACATCGTGGATAAAGAAACCGCGGAGCCAAAGATAGAAGATATTCCAGTCGTGAAGGAATATCCGGAAGCTTTCCCTGAAGACTTGCCAGGATTGCCGCCACAAAGATAAGTCGATTTTCATATTGACTTAGTTCCGGGCGTCGCGCCGGTAGCTAAGGCACCCTATTGACTTGCACCTTCAGAGATGCAAGAGCTGTCAACACAACTCCAGGAGCTTTTGGATAAGGGATTTATCAGGCCAAGCTTCTCGCCTTGGGGAGCTCCAGTTTTGTTTGTTAAGAAGAAATATGGTAGTTTTCACATGTGTATCGACTACCGGGAGCTGAACAAGTTGACTATCAAGAATAGATATCCTTTGCCAAGGATCGATGACCTGTTCGATCAATTACAAGGTTCAAGTTTTTACTCAAAGATCGACCTTCGATCGGGTTATCACCAATTGAGGATCCAAGAGGAGAGCATTCCAAAGACGGCCTTCAGGACTCGCTATGGACATTACGAGTTCCTGGTTATGCCGTTTGGTCTGACAAACGCGCCAGCTGTATTCATGGATTTGATGAACAGATTGTGTAAGCCGTACCTTGACAAGTTTGTGATTGTGTTCATTGACGACATTTTGATCTACTCGAAGACGAAGGAAAATCATGAGCAACATCTAATGGCTATCTTAGAGCTGCTTAAGAAGGAGAAGTTATACGCGAAGTTTTCGAAGTGCGAGTTCTGGTTACGCGAAGTCCAGTTTCTTGGTCATGTGGTTAACGGAAATGGGGTTAACGGAAATGGGATTCATGTGGATCCCACAAAGATCGAGGCGATCAAGAATTAGGAGACTCCGAAAACGCCAACTGAGATTCGACAATTCCTAGGTTTGGCTGGTTATTATCACAGGTTTATTGAGGATTTCTCGAAAATCGCTCAACCTCTGACTTCCCTCACACAAAAAGACAAGAAGTTTGATTGGGGAGATAAGCAAGAAGAAGCATTTCAATTGTTGGAGAACAAACTTTGTGACGCACCGATCTTATCTCTACCCGAAGGCACTGACGACTTCGTGGTATATTGCGACGCCTCGCGTCAAGGTTTAGGCTACGTGCTGATGCAACGACAAAAAGTTATAGCATATGCTTCTCGCCAGTTGAAGGCCCACGAGAAGAACTACACCACGCATGACTTAGAGTTAGGCGCAGTGGTGTTTGCATTAAAGATCTGGCGACATTACTTGTACGACACGCGATGCACGATCTTTACTGACCACAAGAGCCTGCAGCATATCTTCGATCAAAAAGAGCATAACATGAGACAAAGACGCTGGGTTGAATTGTTGAACGACTATGATTGCGAGATCAAGTATCACCCAGGGAAGGTGAATGTAGTCGCCGATGCCTTAAGTCGGAAAGAAAGGATTAAGCCCCTAAGGGTTAGGGCTTTGGAAATGATTGTTCAGACGGACCTCACGTTGCGCATTCATGCTGCGCAAAGGGAAGCTCTTAAAAGGGAGAATCTTGAGAATGAATATCTCCGAGGGATGGAGAAGCAATTGGTACCAAAGGAGGATGGAACATTATGTTTCTTGGGAAGAATTTGGGTTCCTTTCCTTGGTGGTCTGAGAGACGTTATTTTTTATGAGGCTCACAAGTCACGGTACTCGATCCATCCAGGATCGGATAAAATGTACCAAGATCTAAAGGATTTCTATTGGTGGCCGAGGATGAAAGGCGACGTTGCGGTTTATGTTGGCAAATGTTTAACTTGCGCCAAGGTAAAGGCCGAGTACCAGAAACCTTCAGGACTCCTGCAACAACCTGAAATACCCCAGTGGAAGTGGGAACAGATTTCAATGGACTTCATAACGAAATTGCCAAGAACACCTAGAGGTCATGATACGATTTGGGTAATCGTGGACCGTCTGACCAAGTCTGCACACTTTTTGCCAATCAAGGAGAAAGACCACACAAGCAAGCTAGCTGAACTATACTTGAAGGAGATTGTTGCACGACATGGAGTGCCTCTCTCAATTATCTCTAATAGAGATGGAAGATTCGTGTCAAGGATTTGGCAATCCTTTCAAGAAGCTTTTGGTTCTCAGTTGAATCTGAGTACTGCCTTTCACCCGCAGACAGACGGACAGAGCGAACGAACGATTCAGACGTTGGAAGACATGTTGCGAGCTTGCGTAATGGACTTAGGTGGAAGTTGGGACACTCACCAACCATTGGTCGAATTTTCATACAACAACAGTTATCATGCAAGCATTCAAGCCGCACCGTTCGAAGCTCTTTATGGACGCAAGTGTCGATCACCGCTATGCTGGGCAGACGCGGGTGATAGACAGCTTGTTGGCCCAGAATTGGTTCAAGAGACAACAGACAAGATCTTCCAGATCCGAGAGCGCATTAAAGCGGCTCGTGATCGTCAAAAGAGTTATGCGGATTGAAGAAGGAAACCTCTGGAATTTGAGGTGGGAGATATGGTTTTGTTGAAGGTTTCACCCTGGAAGGGTGTGGCACGCTTTGGGAAGCGTGGGAAGTTGAATCCGCGGTACATTGGTCCATTTAAAATCCTGAAAAGGATTGGTTTGGTAGCATACAAATTGGATCTACCCGCATAACTAAATGGCGTTCATGATACATTCCATGTATCAAATTTGAAAAAGAGTTCAACTCAAGAGACAGCGGTCATTCCTGCCGACGAAGTTCATATTGACGACACACTCCACTTTATTGAAGAACCTGTTGAGGTTACGGATTGGAAGATTAACAAAACACGCCGGAGTAGTGTCAAACTCGTCAAAGTTCGATGGAATGCACGACATGGCCCAGAATTCACGTGGGAACGTGAGGATCGTATGAAAGGAAAGTAC
The DNA here is from genome assembly GCA_030545235.1 of Helianthus tuberosus. Taxonomy (NCBI): domain Eukaryota; kingdom Viridiplantae; phylum Streptophyta; class Magnoliopsida; order Asterales; family Asteraceae; genus Helianthus; species Helianthus tuberosus. The sequence continues at coordinate 146,202,877 of CM060352.1, forward strand.
CCACATTTATTCCCCAAGACCCCTGCAACTAGAAGCAGAACTTAAAATTTCAGGACGAATTTTTCTTAACGGGGGGAGAATGTGACAACCCTTATAATTACAGGTATCCGTACAATTAATTAATTACAATTAAGTGCTTAGTGACTGTGCTGAATTACATAATTGCTTTCTGATTACTGCATCATACATAAATGTGCATCACATATTACATAATGTCACATCATTATCACAAACAAACTTTAGTGACACATTTGATGCACAAAGCACAGTTAGCACAGTGAGCGGATAACTCAGAAATATACTGACAGTGCCAGTACATAGACAGACAGTGTTTTGAGGCCCAGTATGGGCCAGGGACAAGGTACTACACTAGTGTGGTGTGTAGGGAAGTGAGGACCATAAAACTGCGTCACTAGGTGATAGTTTGAGTGTCGGAAAGTGCCTAAAACTCACTTTAAGTGCAGAATTCTGCATTTTCAGCAAAATTCAGCATTTTAACATGCTAGTAATATGCAGAAAATTGACTAAATGGTCCTGAATACTTTCCTAAGTGTTGGGAATTAATTTTGTCACAAAAAAGTTACATAAAAGACACTATACGGAACAACTTTGCACTTTAACGAACCGGTATCTAACCGAACAACCGGACATTACCCGGGACACCAAATTTTTGTCAGAAACATTGTTTTATTATTTTTGGACTAGTTATGGTCTCCGAATACCCCAACACACTATAAAATATGTCATACACTAGATATTACACTTAACCTCCAATTATTTACCCACTTATCATCAAATTTTACAATTAACCCCCCCCCCCATGCCCATTTACGATTCACAAGGGGACCCCACACCCCACTCACTAGATTTGTTGATTATTTTATTTGATATCTTGCTTGAATATTTGAACAAAATATAAGATGAAATCTTATAAGTATGGCTCCTTAGATCACCAATATCATTCCATATCTTCAAAATCTTCACACCATCTCTCACTCATCTCTCTCTCTCCCTCTCGGCTCACCTTACAACCGCCACCACCACCACCTTGCAACCTTCATCAATCCATTTTCAAGCTTGATTCAAGTGTTAGAAGGTGATTCTTTGAGCTTAAAGCTTATGGATCATCAAGGAGCTCTCTTACTTGCTTTTACACACCAAATTTCATCATCTTTTTCACAAGTGTTCTTCCCTAGATTAAAGCTAGTAGTAAGATCTCTCATGACTCTTGTTTACTTTTATTTTCATGGTTAAAAGATGTACATTGTGATGAAAAAACAAGAATACTAAAAGAACATAAACTAAAAGCTTGAACATAAAGTTGCATGAAGATGAAATATGATGAAATATTGTTAGAATGATGTTGTTTAGTAGATGGATGATGAATGCATGTTGATTACTAGTAATATGATGATTGATCATCAAATGGAACTTGTTAAAGTATGATTAAAAACATGGTTTTACAAGTTAGAAGGTGATTATGGGTTTACATGAAATAATCATCTTCTTGAACAAGCACGAACTTGAAAGTGAAATGATTTTCTTGTAAAGTGACAAACCAAGTGAACTAGTAAACTTGTAAATCCAAGAGTTACAAATGATTTTTCTAAACAAACCAAGTTCAAGAGTCGATTTTTAAAAGATCATAACTTTTCTTGCACTTACATTATTATTGAAATAAAATAAGTGTAGGAAGCCTAGTAAAACATGAAGATGTTGTAAATAAATATTTTTGTAAAATGAGTTCACAAGTTGTGAACATCTAGAAATCCCGAGAATGAGTTTTTAACAAAAGTAAACACACTTTGGAGGGTAACTAAACCCACTAAACACTTCACCAAGTTACTACGTGATTTCGTAAGAGATCAAGTTCATGTTATATTGTAAATGAAATAATTTTTGTACTTGGGAAGTGTAGTTTGGTTATTGATTGATTGAATGAATTTTGAAAAGAAAATTATATGCTATTTAGCATGGACACCTCCATTTACAAAGGAAATTATGACGAAATTTTCTAAAAATTTCAACACTTAATAAATATTTTCTAACAAGTGTTTACAAGTATGTTTTTAACTATGTTTTTCAAACATAAACCTCGCCATAATTTTTGTAACAAATACAAAGTATCGGAGGTTGGTTTTATACATGAAAATGGTTAAATATATATTTAGAATATATATTTCGTATTAAGACACTCGTGTGGATATTTGTTTGATTTGTGGAGTAGTTATATTATTTTAGGGAAAAATAATATATCTTAACAAAAGACCATGAAATTACAACCCCAAAATAATACCAAAAATTACAAGGAATAAATAATTGAGTTACACACACTTGTTATTGTGGAACCGAACGCGAAAACGTAACTTATGAAATATTCCGGAAAATACTTTTACAAACATATTTTTGGTAAATATTGTTTTGGATACAAGAAGTGAAAATATATTATTTTTGGGAAAGATATATTTTGGAATACATTATTTTTGATAAATAAGTTATATATATTTTCTAAGTGGGACTTAAAAATATATTATTTCAAATACGAACGTACATGTATAAATACCCCCATACTTGGGAAAGAAATACGGAGTTAAATACTTTAGAAGTATTAATACAAAAATATTGTTTAAATAATTATTCCTAAACAAAATATAATTTAAGTTGAAATATTCATTATTTTGACAAATAATTATAACTCGGAATAACATAAGAACGCAACTCAAAACGTTAAACTCTAAGCCAAGGCACAGCCCGTTCGTCTAATAGACGCTAGTACACTGTAGGTAGTCGTGATTAGCTGCGGAGATTTGAGTTGACGGTACAAGACGCAACACTGTGAGTTCATGTCCCCCTTTTCTCTTAACTGTTTTCAGTTTTATACTTCGGGGGTGGAATACATATTACAATTATTACAGACATTTTTATACATGGTATGGTTAGCTTAAGGAGGGTTTACTACTTAGATCATGTGAGTGGTGGGTACAACACTTAAGGCCATTAATCCTCGTCGTAGGACCGAAGGACATGAGTGATAGATCTATTTGGGTGTAGCGAGCCCACGCCCATGAGGCCAGGGTGGCCCATAGTGGTGACTATGTCTTCCAGCCGGAGGCCCGGTACAAATTTGCTAGGTTTGAGTACTTCCTGCACCATTTCACACATACCATTGGCTTTGCAACCCATTGGTGATCTCTTTTTCCTTATTGCTACATACCAGGGACTTTCATACATACAAGACATACTTTAAAGTTTTATACATACTCACTTACACATGAACTCGCTCAACTTTTGTTGATTTTTTTAAACTACATGTATTTCAGGGAATTAATCGGATCTGGTAAGTGATGCATGTTAGTCAAGTTGCGTACTAAATAAAGATGTCATCCAGGGTTGTAGGGTTTGGGAGGTGTAATCTCTTCCTGGACGGGTTACATGTCTCTAAACCTCGTTTTATTGAAAGTCTTTTGTTGAGTCTTATGAACTCGTTTTAAACAAGTCATGGTTTGTAACTTATTTTGGGGTTGATGTTTCAAGACAAGTATGTTATGGTATTTTCTAAACTCTTTTAATGGATGAACATCTCGTATTTCTATCATATAGCATTGTTATGATTGTTGCTATGGTATTAAGAAGTCACACCAAATAACCACGCTTCCGCAAAAGTCAGGGTGTGACAGAAACGCACTTTAAACTTTATTACTTGTTGTATTGTAATTCTTTTGTTTCAACTTATTGTGTTCTATTTCAAACAATGTAATCAATGTTAGCGATGAAATGAAATTTGTTATTAAATACTTGTCACAATTTAGCGTTATGAAGTCTCAAGAAATCTTGTTTTCGTCTCACTCTGATGTTTCCGCCATCGGTTGGGGTGTGACAAGAGGTATCCAGTGTAGCTAGCGCAAGGTCCAGGAAGTGAGGGTTTTCATCTAAAAAGCTAAGTGTGAAATCTGGTCTTGTGTTGGCCATGACTACGCGCACGACCTAGGTTGAACCTGATTAGCCGGTGCGAGGTTGGGAAAGCTACCAGATTAGATAGATAATAGTATGGTCCCACGCGCGGTCTGATTGGTCGGTGCAGGTTTTGGGACCATACCCCTTCAAGGACACACCGGGTTCCTTTTCAGTCTGGTCCCTTAGGAAGCGTATGGTGCAACACCTTCTATGAATTCAGTTAGAAATCTTCGCTGGTTCAATTGGGTTCCTAGCTAGTAGTTTTTTGTTTTACAAAAACTCAAAACTCCTTTTTCAAAGACATTTGAAGATATTAAAGTTGTGCTGATAGATTAGCCACATGTCCAAACATTAGTCCATCTACTTGATAAAATGGAGTAGCTCTCCTCCTTGTCTCTCTTGATTCAGGTTTTGTATGTATGTGTGGTATTATATTATATACTGTATACAAAATTATCAGAAAAAAATAGTGGCTAGTTGTTGAATAACCACCCTGCCTGCTTGCTTCATGCTTCTTGTTTGTTGACGCGTATCAACTTCACACATCGCAATCCCCACCGCATTGCCATGCCTCTTAGACTACACAATCCGACATTCCTTATATTGCTTTCCGGGGAGTGTAACGCAGGGTTGTATTTTAATAATATGCCGTTGGTCTAAAAAATACATATTACTTAGGCGTTTTGACTTGGTGAACGTTTTATTCGTTTGATATACTTCAAACACTTACCTTTTTTATTGTCTATATATATATATATAGAGAGAGAGAGAGAAAGTGTACTCTACAATTTTATTATACAATTTTGCTTAATGTACACTGTGTACACCAGTAAGATATTGGATTTCAACATGTGGATTTGTGTTTGGAGAGGTAAATCCGCATGTGTATATAAGAAAAAAGAAAGTCCGCATGTTAAAAACAGAAAAATCGCATGTGGGAAAGTATAAAGAATTGCATGTTAAGAAAAAAAAGTCGCATGTTGATAAAAAATAATTCTGCATGTTTAAGGAAAAAACCCGCATGTTGGAACTACTTAGCGTATGTTAAGCAAAATTGCACGTTAACCAACCCCTACACACACACAAACTTACTTTTAGAGAAAGTTTAAAATATAAAAGACTCTTAACGTGCGACGGTACACAACCAACAAAATTACGTGTGTAATTATGATATAACATGCGTAACTAGGGTAAAAACCAACCTATGCATGAGTTTAGTTTTTGACCATGCACAATTTCTTCTTCAAGTGTAATTAGGGTTTGAATTTTATAATGTGCGTAACTCACCCACGTACTGTCGCACGTTAAGAGACTATTGTACGATAACCCACCCTATGCTTCTAACAATTAAAAAAGAAGGGTAAATTACACTTTTCGTCCTTTATGTTTGTATCGAATTTCAATGGATAGCCTTTGTAACACCCCGTGTTTCGAAAGTCAAAGTCAAGATTGAAGTCAAAGGAAGAAAAGATTGCTAATTGCGATCTGTCACTCCTTGCTCAACTACTGTTCTTTGACTTGTAATCGAATCTATTTATTTATTTGCTTTAGTTGTATTATGTGGAGTATCTATTAATAATCGAGGATTAATCGCATATTTATTGCTAATCAATTTATCGTTTATCGCTATCGCATCGCAACTTGAATTATGTGTTCTGGATACTGTTTTTACGTATGTGTGCTAATTATGTGTTACTTGTGCATGTTATGTTTATGTTGAGGTATCAACTGCAATCGCAATCGCAGTCTATCGCATCGCAATCGAATCGCAAACGCTAAACGCAAGTTAATTATAGTGATTATATGTTAAATATAGTAGTTATGCTATTTGTGTAATTAATGGATAATACTATCGCATCGCTCGCTCGAATCACATCGCAATGATCAACGCGTGAATCGAAACGACAAAACTCATCGCGCCGAACACTAGGATCGAGTGGCCAACCGATCGAGTGGCCATCTGATCGGATTGCCATCCGATCGAGTTGTCATCCGATCGAGTTGTCACCCGATCGGGCTGCCACCCGATCGACCAGACACTTCCACACTTTCCTTTTTGGGAAACCCTATAAATACCCACCTGTCACATCATTCATCATTTGTGATGTGACAGCTCCTTGTTCGACCAGCCGACCTCAAGCTCTCATTTCTCTTGATTTCTCTCAATTCTTGCAAGTTTCCAACCTAAATCTTGTGCTTCTATGATCTACACACACTTTTACATCATCTTCACCTTTGAATCTTAACTTTTAACCGTGAAATCACCGGATTTGAGGTGTTCTAGGGTGATGTCATCATGGAGTTCCTATGAACTTCAATGTTTGGCTTCATTCCACCAAGAACAACTTAGATCTGAAGGATTTCCATAAGATTAATCAATGTTTTTGCATAGATCTACACTTATTCATGGTTAAAAGGATTGAAAGAAGGTTTTCCAACTTTCTTTCAACTCTTTTACACTCAATGCATTCAAACCCGATGGAATCGGAGCTCGTTCTGATCTTCTACTCTTTCTTAGTGATGGGTTAGTTCAAGATCTGAATTCTATCCGAGAGGTAATTGATTTCGGGTTTGAACATGAACAACCGTCTCGAACCGTGAACTGGCCGGACTAGGGTGGTTCCTCTTCGATCGGATCACTTGGGTCAAGATAAGGTTTTTGTTGTTTAAGCAAGTTATCATAACGTCTCGTTCAAAACTGCAAAACTTCAAACAAAATCAAGTGTCAAGACGATCAGATCGTTGGGACGGATTGCCGTCCGATCGGATTGCCATCCGATCAACCGGCCATCCAATCTGGTTGCACTTGGTTCCACACTTAAACTTTTCATTCAAACTTCCAAGGCTCTGAACGTCGAACGGATTGCCATCCGATCGAAAGACCATCCGATCGAGTGTCGTCTGGAACTTTGGTACTTGATCAATTTTCAAAGATCATCAGTAACTAACGGATTGCCATTAGATCGAGTGACCGTCCTGCTGTGAATATCTTCTCAGCTAAGAAGCCTCGCCAATCGGATCGTCATCTGACCGACCGACCTGAAGGGTAGAGACACTTCTCTATTTTCAAAATGCTACAACGAAAGCTTCAAAGGAAAAACCATCATACATAAACACATCCTCACCAAACGAGTTGTCAATCCAATCGAATGGCCATCCGATCGGATGACCATCCAAATGGATTGCCATCCGATCAGATTGCCATCCGATCGGATCGCCATCCGATCGGATTACCATCCGATACTTGGTACTTTTGCACTGTTTTACGCGCCGCTCATCGTTTATGCTATCATTAACTGTTCAGGCTAATCTCTCAAGCGCTCCCTTCAATCCAAGGCAGTGTTTATTAAGTTAAACGCTATCTGTGAGTATACTCGATCCCTTTTTGCTTTATGCACTTTTGGGTGTTACCTACGTTATTTATTCTAAATCACATCGAACATACGACGCAAACACTATTTACACGCTGACCATTAATGCATGTTATACGTGACTCGATGAATGCATGTTTGTTATGTTAACACATTGATTGCTATCTACCTGCCTTAGCAACGATAGTACTATAGTTTGGACTTAGCACCTGTTCACTCAGGGGTTGTTAAGGACAATACTTCACGTGTTCGCAGTGGTGAACATGTGATGCGCACTCACTACTCATAGTCAACTCGCAGTCATTGGTATTGATAGGATCTTTGTCGATAACTTACATGCTTCACATTATTCGTTATACATGCTGGTTATGCGTAAACGATTTCGAACTCTATTATGCTATATCAAACTTGTATGCTCACCTTTACACTATGTGTATTTACCTTTGTTTTAACGTATGTGGTAGGTGTTTAGGATATTGTGCTTTGCTTGCTACTTGATGGAACCGAGCTTAGGAGAGTCTAGAAACAAACAAAGACAATTTATTTTTATTTGAAATATGGGTTGTCGAAACAGTTTTTTTTGTTTTGGAGATATCTATGTCTGTAATAACTTATTTGCTTAATAGGTTATGATATGGGACATAATGTTTAACTATTCGGTAAAGTACTTGTTATGGAATTTCTCTTGAACAATCTGTTTCGCTCAGTGCCATGCCCCGATGTTTCCGTCATCGGTTGGGGTGTGGCAGATTGGTATCAGAGCCATAACTATAGGGAATTATGCAAGACTCGACCTAGTCCGGGTCGATGTCTTAGAAACGACCTAGTCTGTAGTCTAAGTACCAACAGACCGACTTGTGCATGCCTAGTAGGGGTTTTGTACGAGCTTACTCGCTATATCTCGCTCGATCTCATTGTACACTACACACTTGCGCGGACATCGCATACTACAGTTCCGCGCAAGATCAGCCTTTCCTAAGGCTGATTACACACACAAACGGATGATCTGGTTAAGATTAGGTGTGAAAACCGCAAACTCTCGACCAGATTACTCGTTCGAATTGCAATTTTTACTATAAAACAAGAGAATTTGCGTTGAATCAGGAGTGAAATCCATACTTCAACGCAAATCTCCTTATCTATCTCGTGATTTCATCACACAAACAGGAATGTAGTCGCTAAGTTAGGGGTGAAACCCGAACCTTGATGACTCGTTCTACTCTCTAATGTGGTTTTACAAAACTCTCACCAAAGTCTCGACGGACTCCAACGATTTGAGGTCACACTGTAACTGGAAGGATGTGTGCCGATCGCTCAAAACGAAGCGAGAGCACAGTTCCGAAGGCCAAAGTGTGCACTTACAAGTCCTTGTGAATAGTCGAATCACTTTGGGTAGTCAATGTCTCGCACCCAGAAAACCTATCCTCGAATTTTATGTGTTCCGATTCTGGAATTTGCTGCCGCCAATACTGTGATTTATCGATTTTATGTGGACTTTATGTGTTTTATGTGATTACGTGTTTCGATTTTGGTAATTTATTCGTTTTCGCTGTTCATTTCGATCAACACGCACAACTCGCACTACACATCTACCTCAAAACGCAAACAAATCGCGAGTCATTATTCGCAATCGCTGTTCGATAACTCGCATTCGCTATACTTAATTGTTGTACATGCTGTGAAGGATAGGGAATACGTGCAACATAGAGTAATGTAACGCCCTGCGTTTTCATACTTTCCATATTTAGGAACCATTGCTTGAAATTCTATTTTTTTGGAAATCTTGTATTCCTTGTAATCGTATATCGTTGTATCGTTGTAAAATCCGAGACTTTGATCGTAATGAAACGAATCTTTTTATACATCGTTTATACATGTTTATACATTGATACGTGCACTCGTTTGATACATGGTTTGTAATTCGTATAAACGTAAGCTTAACTCGTAAACAATGATCGTGTATTCGTAATTCTTAAATCTTCATACATTTAAACACTTAGTTATTCGATTATAAGATTAAGTTGTATGTTTTTTTTTTCACTTGATCATACCAAACTATAAACCATACATACTTGTTACATTTCATGAGTTATACACACCTATCTTATCACATTTTTTGTTAAATTAAAACATGTCATTTATGCATTTTGGACATTGTTACAAGTTACATACATACTAGACACCATATAACACTTTATTAAACATCAAATATATACCTTCTGATGTCAAAAAAAAAAAAAAATTATAGGGCTGTTAACAGCCTTGCATCAGCCCACTTAATTTCCTTGTTTTGAGTTATTTAGCCCACTAAACACTTCCAAAGCCCAACCCAATGAAACCCTAATCCATCCCCTATATAACCCAAGCCTCCTCCAAGCATTTTTCACTTTCTAAACACTCTCCATTCACTCTCAAACACTCCAAACCGTAGCTGATTGCAGAAGTTCGAGCAGATTTATACCACATCACTAAAGTGAGCATAACTCACTCAATTCTTATCTGATTCACTCGATTATTTTTCCTACTACTTTGTATTGACCTTAGCTACGTTTCCATGGGTTTTACCTAGAAAACCAGAGCCTGGAATGTCGCCAAAAGGGCTCCAAAGTGGACTGGTTTTTCTGTTATTGTTTCAAACTTTGATAAACTTGTTTAAACTTGAGAAAACTCATCTCAAACCTATGTCCTTATGCTTATAACCACTTCTATGGTTAGTTAGGCTTAAAAACAAGGTTGAGACATTCAAAATTAGAGGTATAAACCTCACAAACTTTCTGTTTTGTTCAAGGGTTTTCCACAAGTGATGCTCAAGTTCAAGACTTGATGATTGTGTGATTTAGGATTAGCTTGGGCTAACCTACTTGAAAATCCACACATTGCTTGATGTTTTCTCATAGATTAGTTGTTCATATTCTATTGTTTCTTGTAAGTTCATGACCGTCCTTGTTGTTCATAACAACAAGTTTAGTGGTGAACAATAGAGGTACCTAAATGGAAGCTTTGTTCTTCGTACCTCATGTATGAATTCCATGATACTTAGAGGTGCCTAAATGAAGACTTTAATCTTCTACCTCATGCTTGACTTATGTGATGTAATATACACTATGTAATACTTATGTAACAACCAAATAATCGAACTCTTGGTGATGAACTAATGGACATTCGTCAAGCTAGTAGATTGTATCATCTTAGGCCTTGACAACTTGTCAAGATTCTAATGGAACTTTGTTCCATGAAAACATTTAAACTCTTTTAGAGTTTCATAGTGAACAAGTGTCATAGGTGTTAGATGATTATTTTCATATGTTTATTTTTCATGTTATTTAAACTCCAAATCCCTAGAACCATATGTAAACACCTCTTAAACTCCAAATCGAACACATTCGACTTCCTAGTCTCAACAACTTCATCACATGGGATAATCGGAAAGCATATGCAACTTTGTGAGTACACTTGACCCATTTTCCTTTTAATACACTTTGGGTGCAACTTGTTTTACTTGTTGAAATGCACGATTCACAAACATGCTTTTATTCGTTCAATCCTTATACATGCTTTGCTATGCTTAGGTTCATGCTAGAATACATACTACTTGTTAACTCGGCTTAACAATTATAGCGCTATAGGAGTAGCACACCACCCGACGGGGTTTTGTTGAGTCTTTATTCTATAACGGTCTCGTCACTTTTGTGTCGAGGGATGCTAAATACTAGTGGACACTAGAGTTGACATATTGTTATGTGATGTGTTAAAAATGCAACATATAAATTTCATCAATTGTGGCATAAAACTAACCTTTTTTTAGTACTAATGTTGGAAAAAGTGTGCTTTTGTCTTCCTTTTGTATTTTCAGGATTAAATGAGCTCAAATTAACAAAAGAAGCAAAAAGACATCAAAATCTAACATAAATACAAGAAAAGAAACAAGACGTGACATGCCCGACCCCACGACAGCATCTTCCCAAGCAAAACAAGACAACAGAAGACTGAACACGCCCCGTGCTCAGCCAGCACGGGGGCGTGCCCAAGTGTCAGCAGAAAAGACAAAGTGGTATAAGCTTCTATTGCCCACCACGGGGCCGTGGTCAACTATAAGATTCGCATAATCTAGCAAATCTTCATAGTACAAAGATTCTTCTGCACCACGGGGTCGTGCTCAGCGGACACGGGGGCGTGGTCAACTAAAAAGACAAAACTGCATTAAATGAAGAAAGAGAAGGATGTGGACACGGGGCCGTGCCCACTGGACACGGGGCCGTGCCCGAGCTTCTGTTCAGTCTATAAATAGAAGTGCTTGGCTCAAGCTCAAACCATCCCTTGGCACACCACCTCTCTCACACTTCACCCACCACCACCATAACACCATCATCCACCACCATCATCCATTGTCCATCGTAGAGTGTGTGAGTCGTCTCGGGATCCAAGATTGATCGTAAGAGTTCTTAACAATCAAGGCCATGTTTGCCTAAGTCTCTTACATCACTTGGTGAAGACAAAGTGTCTAGTGTAATACTTTTTATTTCTAATCTTTTCGCACTTTTTACTTGGTTTTGTATTAATGACTTTAATAACTAGTTGCTTATGTTGAAGGTGATCTTTCCTTATCGTTTGTCTGTGGTGTCTTGGCATTATTTTACTGTATATATAAAATAAAAGATTTTCACCATTCATATCTCCACGGTCTATATGGAGATATGTTGGCTACCTGGTCGGGGGTTAAGGGAACGGTTTGGTAAAGGTCTTGCCATTGTTCAGCGTTTAGAGGTCCTGCAATGGACCTGGGTCAAGTTTAGTAGGACCTCCTTCAATACTTAACGGTATTGGATGGCGGGGGTCCAAACTCTTTGACCCCCTCATAAGTTAACTACTATTAATACTATAACCCGACTATTTAGGACTGTATCCCTGCTGACTCAGACTACTTAGTCGAGGGTAACGTCACCTCCAAAAGAGGGGCCTACCATAATTTGCATTAATAACTTAATTAATTATCTTCCAATAATCCACCCTTTTAGGATTGTATCCTTGCTGACTCAAACTACTGGGGTGAGGGTAACGTCACCTTCAAAAGAGGGGCCTACTACAATAACTAAGATAATCTCTTAAAATAGCGCGGAAATAATCAAAGGTTACACTAGATACGAGTCGGAACCAAGTGATTCATCTTGTCTATCTGTTTTTCTTTTTATTTTTATTTTCAGCATTTTAGTTAGTTTTTATTTTTCTTAGCTTAAAACATTTTTCTAAACTTTTTGATTTGATTAGACGTTGAGGATAAACTGGTACTAAAAGCTCTTGTGTCCTTGGACGACCTCGGTATCTTACCAACACTATACTACGCTCACGATGGGTGCACTTGCCCATATGTGTGTCTAGTGTTAGTAAATATCGTGTTTTATAAATTTAAAACTTGACTAAAAAGTGTTAAAAGGGCTTAAAATATACACCTAATATATATAACACTAGAATACGCATTATTATGCATGATAGATTGACCTTGTATACCAATTGCTATGTTGGATTGAAAATACCTTTTTATACATATGCCACGAGTCTAAAACTAGTGTACTCGCCAATGCCTTTGTATTGAACTATGCTTTTAAAACATGTTGTAGGTTTAGCTATGATGTTGATGATGCATGGAATCTAGTAGGATGATTAGATACACACTTTAAATTTTGTATTTTATTTGTATTGTATTTCATTATTCATGTTGTATTTGTTTCAAATCCTTGTAATTGACTCTTTAGAAATGAAATGAAAATTTATCATTTAAATACTTGTCACAAATAGTGTTATGAAGTCTCTTGCAATCTATTTCGTCTCACTCCGATGTTTCCGCCATCGGTTGGGGTGTGACAGATTGGTATCAGAGCCATAACTATAGGGAATTAGGAAATTGCCATGCTTTTGACCTAGTCTATAGTTAAGCGCCAAAATTCGACCATACTTGCTTCACATGCTACTTTTATGAAATATCTTTACATGTTAGTCTTGAAATGTCTCTTACGTGTTATTTTCTTAAAATGCTTTATGTGCTTATACTTGTTATTATTATTTTGAACATACATCTTTTACTCATTTATACTAAATTCGAAACCACTTGTAGTACACAAACGAGACGACTTCACCAAAATAGGCGTGAAACCCACAATTTGGTGAAAGACTCTCAATCCACCTATTCTTTTTACACGAAATTCGCCACCAAGTTAGGAGTGAGATCCTCACCTTGATGGAGAATTTTCGCTTTCAAATTCTAGTGGACCCTCGTCAAAGTGTTGAAATTAAATTTTGACCCGACGAGTACCAACCACACTTAGGATACGAAATCGTCAAGTTAGGGGTGAAACCCGCACCTTGTCGATTACTTCCACTCCTTGAATTTTTCATAAATCCCGCCAAGTCTCGAAATTTTGATTGATTTGGGACATGTAGTAACCAGAAGTGTAAATATCGTTAACCGACTTGTCGGCAAGAGTATTCCACCTATTCGGCCAAATCATGCTCCTCAAATTCGAAAGACTTTTCGACCACTTTGGTTTGTCAAAGTTCCGTTTTGGAACCATCCCAAATTTTAATCAAACATGTTTTTCTATTATTTATTTTATACGATGCAATCTTTCAAATTCGAATTTACTTTCGATATTTTCTTCTCACACACACATCATACAAATCTTTTTCATACATTTATACCTATGCATGATTTCAAAATGTCACTCAATTTTTTTTACATTCTTTATAACGCCAAAATGGAGACGTATCATTGAGTTAGAAGTGATTTCCTTACCTTGACGATTAATTCCACTCCTTCTTTTCTTAAAACGACCTAACCAACGAGTTAGGGGTGATTCCCTTACCTAGGTGATCGTTACCAAAACTTTCCTTCAAAATACTTTATCAAGCAAACACAATCATGTTTCATACCTAAATCATTTTTCATTTATCGAAATACCCACTTATATCAATTCCAAAATACATTGTTTTATCAAACGTACTTCTTATCCTACAATCTATTTTCACATAACTCACATACACGAAATTCTTAATCATACCTTAAAACGTTTTATTTCCCGAATTTCAAAACCTTACGAAATGCTACCTATCAATTTAATCGGTCCAATGAATCTCTGGCCCATGAACTTCATATTCAACTTAATCACTAAAATACGCACACGTTATATCATCATACTAGAGACTTCCATTCTTAATCGAAATCAAACCAACCTTTCTCAATTACTTATAAGATCTTATAGATGTTATATGATCGTTTTACCAAATACTCTTTTCAACGTCAACAAATCATTTGTTAAAAGTTTTAACAATCACTAAGTCCTTTTGCTAAATTTCTTTTCTAAGGATCCTCGTTTTCTCAAGAACCTCCTAAATTCTTAATTTCTTGTTTGATGAAACGAACTTAATTTTTATCGAAAACCTTTTTCCTACACCAATTTACAAAACACTTGGGCAAGAAGACTTCATGGGGACCAACCATCTTCAGATTACATAAACTCTTTTAAAATAAAAGTAGCATTTCCATTCATTACAAAATACATTATGCTTAACCAATGAGTACTTTATATCCTCTTACATATACAAACTATATTCTACACTTCAAATCAAGCTCAATCTAATTTTGATTCGATAAACTCAATGTTTCGTTTAAACAACTATACATGCATATCATCATACACATTTTAGTCGATATCTCGCGATAACATCATTCATATCGTTTGTATTTACATACTCAACCTTTTGAATGCTTTTATACGCTTAAATCTGCTATGTCCCAACGTACACTATATACGTAAATTTTATTATTCGTACCTACACTTATACACATACGTTTTATGCTTATACTTATACTGATACTACTCGTATGTTTTATGTTTATACTCATACTTACGTGCATATTCATTCTTAAACTTATACATATGCTTATACTTTCATTCATACTCATGATTCATACATTCGTACCCGTACGCGAGCGTAATCCGAGTGATTCGCTTACGTGGATCCCATACATACTTAAGCATGGACTTGCTTATATACAATATTCTTATACGTACACATTCTTATTTTTAAATTATGTATCCCCTAATTCATACACAACTAGTACAAGCTATGCGGATCATGCGACGATCAAAATAATCGCGGGTGCACACGGGATTATAGTGATAGGCGTATGAAAACCATAGAGCGTACTACTGTGTATGGTAAGACACGGAACGTAACATGACACCAAATAACGAGACGGACATAATATGGTCAAAACATGGTGGATACGCCGCTGGTACTTCATATATATAAGTGTTTTCACAATGTTACCAAACTTTCATAAAACGTGCCATGAGAAATTCAGTGTTTTGTAGACCTTTTGACCTAATACAAACTTTAAACAACTCACAAACGCATTATATCCGATTATCCATGACGAGACTTCATCTTTAACACGCTACGTTCGTCTATCTAATACTTATATCATTCATATACTTGCATTTATTTAGAGTCAATCGTTCGCCCCATACTCCTATTATTCTCCATTATCCTTTCTTTCATACGAACCCCGTTCACAATCAAGCTTGTTTAAATATTCAAATCCTAACTTATCTCATTACCTTTAAAACTGTCTTCCTATTCTTTATTCTTGTGTAAATGTACTTAGTATACCTTTAACGCTTTATTCAAAGTACCAAACCTTTTTGTTCCTCTCAATAAACAATTTTTACGAAAGTGTGATTTTTATACTATCCCTAAAACTTCCCCTGTAAACTGCCCCACTTTCCAACAAAATACAAACCGTTAATACGTCCCATTTTTAATACATCTCCAATTTAAGTTATCCAAACTTGTTTAGACTCACTTTACCTATATACGCACCTACACGTTTTCAACTATGTTTGGTACCTCAAATTATTTTAGACAACGAACTCACTTGCAAATTTACCTTGTCGTTCTCCAAAGTTTTGTACTTTTCAAACCGTTTCAAAATTTCCAAGTCTCAATTTTTGCCAAAACTTTTTCAAGTCTTCCTCTTGAATAAATTTCGAGACGACGTTTCCTAAAGGAGGGGAGACTGTAACGCCCTGCGTTTTCATACTTTCCATATTTAGAAACCATTGCTTGAAATTCTATTTTTTTGGAAATCTTGTATTCCTTGTAATCGTATTTCGTTGTATCGTTGTAAAATCCGAGACTTTGATCGTAATGAAACGAATCTTTTTATACATCGTTTATACATGTTTATACATTGATACGTGCACTCGTTTGATACATGGTTCGTAATTCGTATAAACGTAAGCTTAACTCGTAAACAATGATCGTGTATTCGTAATTCTTAAATCTTCATACATTTAAACACTTAGGTGCTGTTTGTTTTTTGCCCAGAAGCTCTTCTGAGCACTTATGTCTGCGTCGCGCAGAGGCGCGCAGACATAAGGTTCCTGCAGGGTGTTTGTTTTCTTGAAGATCTGCAGACCAAAAACGTCTGCGAGGCCTCTTCCCCAAGCAGACCTGTCCACAAGTCTTCTAACCTCTGCAGACCTCTTCACCCTCTTCAAAACATTCACCTCCCTGCTCCGCCACCACCTCCCTGCTCCGCCACCACCTCCACCACCACATCCCTGCCCAAACCTCCACCACCACATCAAACCCCAAATCGAACCAAAACCCCAAAGCGGAGATCGTGAACCCCAAATCGAACCAAAACCCCAAACCGTAGAGAGAGAGAGTGAGAGAGATACCGTATAGAGAGAGAGATCGGTGGTGGTGGTGCTACCAGATCGGTGGTGGTGCTGCTACCAAATCATAGAGAGAGCCGGCTCCCCTTCTTCTCCGGCGAGCCTTCTTCTCCGGCTCCACCTTCTTCTCCGGCTCCCCCTCTTCTCTTTCTCCTCTTCGGTTGCCGGCTCCCCTTCTTCTCCGGTGGGTGGTGGCAGAAGTGGTGGTGGTTGATTGTGGTGGTGGACGGTGGTTGTGGTGGTAGAGGGAGGCAGGGAGAGAGATGAGAGAGAGAGGTTCTGGTGCTGAAGTTGTGGTGGTCAATTTGTCTGTGTTGTGTGTTTTTAAGATATGAGAAGAGGTTTTTAAATATAAAAAAAACAAACCCTCTTCTCCTTGCAGACTGCAGACATTTGGTCCACCTCTTCTTCTGCAGATGTCTGCAGATGTGGTCCGCAGACTGCAGACCTTTTCCCACAGAAAAAACAAACAGCACCTTAGTTATTCGATTATAAGATTAAGTTGTATGTTGTTTTTCACTTGATCATACCAAACTATAAACCATACATACTTGTTACATTTCATGTGTTATACACACCTATCTTATCACACTTTTTGTTAAATTAAAACATGTCATTTATGCATTTTGGACCTTGTTACAAGTTACATACATACTAGACACCATATAACACATTATTAAACATCAAATATATACCTTCTATTGTCAAAAAAATAAAATAAAATAAAAATTATAGGGCTGTTAACAGCCTTGCATCAGCCCACTTAAATTCCTTGTTTTGAGTTATTTAGCCCACTAAACACTTCCAAAGCCCAACCCAATGAAACCCTAATCCATCCCCTATATAACCCAAGCCTCCTCCAAGCATTTTTCACTTTCTAAACACTCTCCATTCACTCTCAAACACTCAAAACCGTAGCTGATTGCAGAAGTTCGAGCAGATATATACCACTTCACTAAAGTGAGCATAACTCACTCAATTCTTATCTGATTCACTCGATTATTTTTCCTACTACTTTGTATTGACCTTAGCTACGTTTCCATGGGTTTTACCTAGAAAACCAGAGCCTGGAATGTCGCCAAAAGGGCTCCAAAGTGGACTGGTTTTTCTGTTATTGTTTCAAACTTTGATAAACTTGTTTAAACTTGAGAAAACTCATCTCAAACCTATGTCCTTATGCTTATAACCACTTCTATGGTTAGTTAGGCTTAAAAACAAGGTTGAGACATTCAAAATTAGAGGTATAAACCTCACAAACTTTCTGTTTTGTTCAAGGGTTTTCCACAAGTGATGCTCAAGTTCAAGACTTGATGATTGTGTGATTTAGGATTAGCTTGGGCTAACCTACTTGAAAATCCACACATTGCTTGATGTTTTCTCATAGATTAGTTGTTCATATTCTATTGTTTCTTGTAAGTTCATGACCGTCCTTGTTGTTCATAACAACAAGTTTAGTGGTGAACAATAGAGGTACCTAAATGGAAGCTTTGTTCTTCGTACCTCATGTATGAATTCCATGATACTTAGAGGTGCCTAAATGAAGACTTTAATCTTCTACCTCATGCTTGACTTATGTGATGTAATATACACTATGTAATACTTATGTAACAACCAAATAATCGAACTCTTGGTGATGAACTAATGGACATTCGTCAAGCTAGTAGATTGTATCATCTTAGGCCTTGACAACTTGTCAAGATTCTAATGGAACTTTGTTCCATGAAAACATTTAAACTCTTTTAGAGTTTCATAGTGAACAAGTGTCATAGGTGTTAGATGATTATTTTCATATGTTTATTTTTCATGTTATTTAAACTCCAAATCCCTAGAACCATATGTAAACACCTCTTAAACTCCAAATCGAATACATTCGACTTCCTAGTCTCAACAACTTCAAGCAGTTCAAAGCCTTCGGCCCGAAAGAGTTTACTGGTGAAGATGGTCCTACGACCATGTTCCAATGGTTTGATTCTATCGAAGTCACCTTACGTCAGAGTGGCTTTCCTGACAATCTCCGTACTCTCAATGCAACTGTGTCTTCCAGACCCGCGCTTTAGACTGGTGGACGGCCCAGAGAAACAAACGCGGAAATGATGCAGCTTACGGGCTATCATGGGATGAGTTAAAGGACGTGATGATGGAAGGGTTTTTCCCTCCCCATGAGTGCCAAAGTTGGAGGATGAATTCTAGCACATTAAGCAAAAAGATGGTGACAACGCTGGTTTGACTGCGCGCTTCAAGCAGTTGAGTATAATCTGTCCGGACCAAGTCAAGACACTCGAAATCGCCATCAAAAAAGTATATCCATGCTCTTCCGAGTTGCATGGCTGATTTCGTTCAAGCTGCAAAGACGTCAACGGTTGAAGAAACCTACTTGCTCACTGCGGAGATCAACGACAAGCGAGTCAAGTCTGGAGTCTGGGATAAACCTCCCAAGAATCTGCATCAAGCTACCACTGCGTCAACCGCTGAAACCGCCACCGCTCCTCAGTCTTCCAAGCTCTCGAGACGCAAGAGAAAGAACAACAACAGTTCCAACAATAAGAACTGCGCTGTGACCAAAGCTGCCCCGCTCCAATCAATTCCAGCTCCTCAGCAACATCAACCCCGCCAAGTAGTGGCGCCGGTTACCAATGCACCGCCGGCAAAGCGTGCATATACTGGTCCTCATCCGGTTTGCTCTACTTGTACCTATCACCACCCTGTGGGAATCGCTTACAGATATTGTGCGCATTGCAACATGTACGACCATTTCACCGCCAACTGTCGTACAGGTCCACGTCAAAACCCTGCTCCAACCCAAGGTCAAGCTCCTGCTCAACAAGCTCTACTTGCTGCTCCTCAAGGCCATCAAGCGGCTCATGCACCCGCGGTCAAGGTTAGAGCTTGCTATGCGTGTGGTGATCCCAACCACTTCGCCAACATGTGCCCGAACCGAGTGGCAAGCAAGAGCCACAACAGCAGCAGCCTCAGCAACAGCAGCAACAACCAGCAGCCCGAGGACGTGCATTCAACATTAACGCCCGTCAAGCCCAAGCCGATAACAATGTGGTCAATGGTACGTTTCTCGTGAATGGTATATATGTTACGTGTTTATTTGATACTGTAGAAGATAACTGTTTTGTATCATTTAAATTCGAAAAGCTCCTCAATCGTAAGCGCACTCATCTCTCATCGACGTTTGATGTTGAAGTTGCCACCGGAAGAACCGTCGCCGTCAATTCTGTTCTTCGTAACTTTATTCTCGAGCTCAACAATCACGTCTTTCCTATCGACCTTATTCCGATGCAGCTCAGTAGTTTTGACGTCATAGTAGGCATGGACTTTCTTCGTGAAAACCATGCTGAAGTTGTTTGCTTCGATAAGATGATTCGATTCTCGCTCGCCAATGGTGATCAATTGTGTGTATACGGTGAAGTCGCATCGAAGAAACTCCAACTCATGTCGTGTGTCCAGGCTAGCAAGTATCTCCGCAAGGAATACCAAGCTTTCTTGGCACACATTGTAGTAGCGGAGAAGGAAAAGAAAGGAAACCCAGAAGTGAAAGATGTTCCTGTTGTTTGTGAATTTCCTCGTGTTTTCCCTAATGATCTTCCAGGTTTACCACCCGCTCGTGATATCGATTTTCGAATCGACCTCATTCCTGGAGCCAACCCTGTTGCTAAAGCGCCGTATCGTCTCGCTCCTTCTGAAATGCGCGAACTCTCGAGTCAGCTCCAGGAGCTTCTTGATAAAGGCTTTATTCGCCCTAGCACCTCTCCATGGGGCGCGCATGTCCTTTTCTTCAAAAAGAAGGATGGTTCGTTCAGGATGTGCATCGATTATAGGGAGTTGAACAAGTTGACAATTAAGAACCGTTATCCCTTGCCTCGAATCGATGATTTATTTGATCAGTTACAAGGTGCTACGTGTTTTTCTAAGATCAATCTACGTTCTGGCTATCACAAGTTACGCATTCAAGAGGAGGATATTCCCAAAACTGCTTTTCGAACCCGCTACGGTCACTATGAGTTCGTTGTCATGCCTTTTGGTTTGACCAACGCTCCTGCAGTCTTCATGGATTTAATGAATCGAGTGTGCAAACCCTTCCTTGATCGCTTCGTAATCGTATTCATCGATGATATCCTGATCTATTCCAAATCAAAATCCGAACACTCGCAGCATCTACGTCTGGTTCTTGAGTTACTCTAGGGAAACCGTCTCTATGTTAAGTTCTCCAAATGTGAATTTTGGCTGGAGGAGGTCCAATTCTTGGGTCACATTGTCAATAATCAAGGTATCCAAGTTGACCCTGCGAAGATCGAAGCTGTTAAGAGTTGGGTTACACCCAAAAATCCATCTGAAGTCCGTTCTTTTCTCGGACTGGCAGGCTATTATCGCCATTTTATCGAAGGTTTCTCCAAAATCGCCGTGCTGCTTACTTCTCTCGCGCACAAGGACAAGCCTTTTGTTTGGGGAACCAAATAGGAGGAAGCCTTTCAAACCCTCAAGACCATGCTTTGCAATGCTCCCGTGCTCTCACTGCCCGACGGAAACGATAATTTCGTAGTTTACTGCGATGCCTCGAACCTTGGTCTTGGTTGTGTTCTCATGCAACGAGACAAGGTTATCGCTTATGCTTCTCGACGGCTCAAGATCCACGAGAAGAACTACACCACACACGACCTCGAGCTTGGCGCAGTTGTTTTTGCGTTAAAGCTTTGGTGACACTACCTTTACGGTACCAAGTGTACGATCTTCACCGATCATAGGAGCCTGCAACATATCTTTGACCAGAAGGAACTGAATATGCATCAACGCCGGTGGGTAGAATTGCTCAACGATTACGACTGTGAGATCAGTTACCATCCAGGCAAAGCAAATGTCGTTGCCGACGCTCTCAGTCGACGAAGCTACCTGCTTAGTGTTCGTAATTCCCAAGCCCAGTTTAATCTCGAAGCTCTTATCCGTGACGCGCAGCATGCTTGTTTTATCAAGCGAACTTTGAAGAAGGAAAGAATTCTAAACGATGGCACCCAACTCGAGAATAAGTAGAATGGTATTTTTCATTACTTGGACCGAATTTGGATTCCCAAGCGTACGAACCTTCGACAACTTCTGATGGACGAAGCCCACAAATCTCGATATTCCATTCATCCCGGTGCCGACAAGATGTACCAGGACATGCGTTACAAGTACTGGTGGCAGGGCATGAAGAAGGATATCGCTATCTATGTTTCGAAATGCTTGACTTGTTCCAATGTCAAGGCTGAGCATCAAAGACCCTCTGGTTTACTCGTTCAACCCGAGATCCTGACGTGGAAATGGGAGAGTATAGCTATGGACTTCATAACAAAACTCCCGCGTACTCAATCTGGTCATGATAGCATTTGGGTTGTGGTTGACCGTTTGACCAAGTCAGCTCACTTCCTGCCGATACAGAAGACTTTAAGGTAGAAAAATTAGCCCGAATCTACACCAATGAGATCATTAGTCGACATGGGACGCCTCGTGATATCATCTCTGACCGCGATGGTCGGTTTACCTCGCGTTGTTGGAAACATTTCAATCTGCTCTCGGTACTACTCTTAATCTAAGTACCGCTTTCCATCCCCAAACCGACGGTCAGACTGAAAGAACGATCTGCACCCTTGAAGACATGCTCCGTTCGTGTGTCATAGATTTCGGTGGTAATTGGGACGCGTACTTACCTTTGGTCGAATTCTCGTACAATAACAGTTATCATTCTAGCATAAAAATGGCACCATTCGAGGCTTTATACGGAAGGAAATGTCGATCACCTATTGTGTGGCACGAGATCGAAGACACACAAATTACCGGTCCTGAGCTATTACAAGAAACGACAGACAAAATCCTCCAAATTCGAGACAATCTGTTGAAAGCTCGGAGCCGACAAAAAAGTTACGCTGATAGACGCCGTAAGCCCCTTGAATTTGACGTTGGCGATCACGTACTCCTAAAGGTTGCACCTTGGAAGGGGGTGATCAGATTCGGCAAGAAAGGAAAGCTCGCGCCTCGATATGTTGGACCCTTTAAGATTCTGGAAAGGATTGGAAAAGTGGCCTACAAACTCGAACTACCAGCGAAACTGAGTAATGTCCTCCCGACTTTCCACATTTCGAACCTCAGAAAGTGCTTGGCCGACCAGGAATTACAAGTCCCTCTTGAGGACTTACAAGTGGACGAAACATTACACTACGTGGAAAAGCCTGTCGAGATCGTGGGACGAGAAACCAAGGTGCTCAGACGCTCACGCATTCCCATTGTGAAGGTTCGCTGGGAAGGCAAACGCGGTGCCGAGTTTACCTGGGAACTCGAAAGCGAGATGAAGGCGGAGTACCCGCAGTTGTTTGTTACGGCTAAAGCCTAATTTCAGGACGAAATTCCCTTAAGTAGGGGAGGCTGTAACACCCCGTGTTTCGAAAGTCAAAGTCAAAGTCAAAGTCAAAGTCAAAGTCAAGATTGAAGTCAAAGGAAGAAAAGATTGCTAATTGCGATATGTCACTCCTTGCTCAACTACTGTTCTTTGACTTGTAAACGAATCTATTTATTTATTTGCTTTAGTTGTATTATGTGGAGTATCTATTAAAAATCAAGGATTAATCGCATATTTATCGCTAATCAATTTATCGCTTATCGCTATCGCATCGCAACTCGAATTATGTGTTCTGGATACTGTTTTTACGTGTGTGTGCTAATTATGTCTTACTTGTGCATGTTATGTTTATGTTGAGGTGTCAATTGCAATCGCAGTCTTTCGTATCGCAAATGCTAAACGCAAGTTAATTATAGTGATTGTATGTTAAATATAGTAGTTATGTTATTTGTGTAATTAATGGATAATACTATCGCATCGCTCGCTCGAATCGCATCGCAACGCTCAACGTTTGAATCGAAACGACAAAACTCATCGTGCCGAACACTAGGATCGAGTGGCCAACCGATCGAGTAGCTATCCGATCGGATTGTCATCCGATCGGGTTGTCACCCGATCGGGCTACCACCCGATCGGATTGCCACCCGATCGACCAGACACTCCCACACTTTCCTTTTTGGGAAACCCTATAAATACCCACATGTCACATCATTTGTGATGTGACGGCTCCTTGTTCGACCAGCCGACCTTAAGCTCTAATTTCTCTTGATTTCTCTCAATTCTTGTAAGTTTCCAACCTAAATCTTATACTTCTATGATCTACACACACTTTTACATCATCTTCACCTTTGAATCTTAACTTTTAACCGTGAAATCACCGGATTTGAGGTGTTCTAGGGTAATGTCATCATGGAGTTCCTATGAACTTCAAGGTTTGGCTTCATTCCACCAAGAACAACTTAGATCTAAAGGATTTCCACAAGATTAATCAATGTTTTTGCATAGATCTATACTTATTCATGGTTAAAAGGATTGAAAGAAGGTTTTCCAACTTTCTTTCAACTCTTTTACACTCAATGCATTCAAACCCGATGGAATCGGAGCTCGTTCTGATCTTCTACTCTTTCTTAGTGATGGGTAAGTTCAAGATCTGAATTCTATCCGAGAGGTAATTGATTTCGGGTTTGAACATGAACAACCGTCTCGAACCGTGAACTGGCCGGACTAGGGTGGTTCCTCTTCGATCGGATCACTTGGGTCGAGATGGGGTTTCTGTTGTTTAAACAAGTTATCATAACGTCTCGTTCAAAACTGCAAAACTTCAAACAAAATCAAGTGTCAAGACGATCAGATCGTTGGGATGGATTGTCGTCCGATCGGATTGCCATCCGATCGGGTTGCACTTGGTTCCACACTTAAACTTTTCATTCAAACTTCCAAGGCTCTGAACGTCGAATGGATTGCCATCCGATCGAACGACCGTCCGATCGAGTGACGTCCGATCGAGTGACCGTCCTACTGTGAACATGTTCTCAACTAAGAAGCCACGCCAATCGGATCGCCGTCCGACCTGAAGGGTAGAGATACTTCTCTATTTTCAAAATGCTACAACGAAAGCTTCAAAGGACAAACCATTATACACAAACACATCCTCACCAAACGAAGTGTTAATCCAATCGAATGGCCATCCGATCAGATGACCATCCGAACGAATTGACATCCGATCGACTGGCCATCCGATCGGATTGCCATCCGATACTTGGTACTTTTGCATTGTTTTACACGCCGCTCATCGTTTATGCTATCATTAATTGTTCAGGCTAATCTCTCAAGCGCTCCGTTCAATCCAAGGCAGTGTTTATTAAGTTAAACGCTATCTGTAAGTATACTCGATCCCTTTTTGCTTTATGCACTTTTGGGTGTTACATATGTTACTTATTCTAAATCACATCGAACACACGACGCAAACACTATTTACACGCTGACCTTTAATGCATGTTATACGTGACTCGATGAATGCTTGTTTGTTATGTTAACACATTGATTGTTGTCTACCTGCCTTAGCAACGATAGTACTATAGTTTGGACTTAGCACCTGTTCACTCAGGGATTGTTAAGGACAATACTTCACGTGTTCGCAGTGGTGAACATGTGATGCGCACTCACTACTCGCAGTCAACTCACAGTCATTGGTATTGATAGGATCTTTGTCGCAACCCCCGATCCCTTATCTGTCCCCGGAACAGGCGGACACGAACTCAGATTTTTGGTGGTATCAGTTATTTAATCTTGCAGCGGAAATCACATCAGGACCGTAGTTAGGAAATGTTTATCAGAGTAAAACCACCATTTCATATTAATAATCACATGGGCAAAACCCAAGTTTCTTATTACAATACATTTATAGGGACAAATCCTATTTTATTGAATTTAAAACATCGTTTATTAGGTAACTTTTATAGCCACATTTTTCCCAAGCCTTCAGTGCTCTCCAGCTGGCTTTTTACTAATTGGCTGTCACATTGTGTTACCTGAAACACGTTTTAAAAACATTTGTCAGTCGGAAATACTGGTGAGTAAATCCCAGTTTAATCTAGAAACATTTTATCAATTAAACAGTATTGAGAGCGATCACATTGTTTATTTCTACACAATTACTCATTCAGTATTTGCCACTCGACCGGATCTGTGGCTATGGTCAAATTACCCATTGGCTAACTCGTTGTCCAATGGTAATGTACTGTCAATCCTGACTTACTACTACTACTCGCAGTAGTATAAATTTTGTATACAAAACCCCATAATACCGGCAGTAATTGAAGAACTACAAAGACTCAATCACCGCTTAATCACATTGTAAAACATTTAAGGTTTTGTAAAACATTCCAAAAAGGTTAACAAAAAGAGGATAAACTCACATTGCTATCTTAGACTTCGCGTAAGGGTTTCCTGGATATAATCTATAATTTATACAAATGTACATTGGTTAGTACCATAACCCTTTGAAAATATTAATGATACCCTCCCCGAGACGGCATTCCAACAACTACGTCGGGCAGAACCACGACAGTTGTTACAGAACCCTAAATCAATCGGGCAGCGTAACTATTATAAAACTGGGGTTATAATACTTACAACGGAGCAGAGCCTCGCTAATTAGGGGGTATAATACCCGACTATTATAACTCTTCTACAGAATTTGAGATTGAGAATCGAATTGTGAACGACGGAAAGTGAAACCCGATGGCCTTCTTATATAGTGCTGATATCTCGTCCTCTCGTGGCCCGCGTAAAGATAAGCGAAGGCTTACGCGGCTCGCGTGGCTTAGGGGTCTAGGCATAGCTGATCCGGGTCATGACTAGGTTCAACACGTTGCAAGACACGTGTCAACACCGGGCTGCGCCACTATCTTGATCCTACGCGACCCGTGTAAGTGTAAGCTAAGGCTTACGTGGCCCGCTTAAACAAAAGAAAACCAACGAAATCAGTTTGAGCCTTGATACCGCCCGCGTAAGTTTGAGGTGGGGTCCTACGCGGCCCGCCTCAGCTTAATATTTATTGTTTTTAATTTATTTTATATGTTATAACCTATTTCGGGCTTGGTTTTCACATACGGGGTGTATTATAAGACATATTGGGACTTTTTACAATATACTAAGGTGTCGGAAATATTTATGAGGGTATTGGTTTTACCGAGGGTTGTTACATTCTCCTCACCTTGTTTTAGAGCTCGTCCTCGAGATCTACTGAAACAAACGCGAATATTTCTTTTGCATTTCTGATTCAAGCTCCCATGTATACTCAGGTCCTCTTTTGGAGTCCCACTTCACTTTGACCAGAACTAATCTCTTGTGCTTGAGATTTTTGACTTTCCTGTCTTCAATTTGCAGAGGCCTTTCTACAAACTTGAGTTGTTCATTTACTTTTATATCCTTAAGAGGTACTATCAGTGATTCATCAGCTAAACACTTCTTGAGATTAGATACATGAAACACATCATGTATTCCTGCCATTTCCTCTGGCAGTTGTAGCTGATAGGCTACAGGTCCTATTCTTTTAATAATCTCAATAGGTCCAATATACCTGGGACTTAGCTTTCCCCGTTTAATGAATCTTACTACTCCTTTCCAAGGAGAGACCTTCAATAATACTTTATCTCCTACTTTAAACTCCAATGGTTTGCGTCGGTTATCAGCATAGCTCTTCTGTCGATCACGTGCTGCTTTCAGTCGTTTCTTGACTTGAATAATCTTATCAGTTGTTTCTTGCACTATCCCAGGTCCAGATAGTTGCTTTTCCCCAATTTCTGCCCAACAGACTAGGGTTCGACACTTTCGTCCATAAAGTGCTTCGAATGGTGCAGCATTGATACTTGTGTGATAACTATTGTTATAAGAAAATTCTATTAAAGGTAAGTGATCGTCCCAATTACCTCCAAAATCAATTACACAAGCTCTAAGCATGTCCTCCATTGTCTGAATTGTCCTTTCACTCTGTCCGTCCGTTTGAGGATGATAAGTTGTGCTTAATTTTAACTTGGTTCCCATTGCCTTTTGGAAACTTGACCAAAAATGAGAGGTAAATCGGCTATCTCTATCAGAAACAATTGATATAGGTATTCCATGTAAAGAAACAATTTCATTTACATACAATTTAGCTAATTGTTCCATACTAAAAGTTTCCTTCATTGGTAGGAAATGAGCTGACTTAGTTAGTCTATCTACAATCACCCAGATTGTATCATTACCTTTCTTTGTTTTGGGCAATTTAGTAACAAAATCCATTGTTATTAATTCCCATTTCCACACTGACATTTCTAATTGCTGTAACAAACCTGAGGGTTTCTGGTGTTCAACTTTAACTTGTGAACATGTTAAACATTTAGAAACATAGGCTGCTATGTCCTTTTTCATTCCTATCCACCAGAAATTTTTCCTTAAATCCTGGTACATTTTATCACTTCCTGGATGCATCGTATATTTAGACTTATGGGCTTCTTCTAATATACGATTACGCATGTTTCCTAATTTAGGTATCCACATTCTCTTTTTATGGAATCTCCAAATTCCATCTATTCCTTGTTCCAATTCTTTTAGCATACCTTTTAATTTTTCAGTATCTTCCTTGATTACTGATTCTTGTGCTTCTCTTATCTGATCATTTAAATCTACTTGCAGATTTAATTTAAGAGAACGTACCATTTTTGACTTTTCATGATACTTTCGACTTAAAGCATCTGCTACTACATTTGCTCTTCCTTCATGATACTGGATATCACAATCATAATCACTAAGCATTTCCATCCAGCGTCTTTGTCTCATATTCAACTCCTTTTGCTTGAAAATATATCTTAGACTCTTATGATCAGTGAATATGGTAAACTTACTACCATAAAGGTAATGTCTCCAAATCTTAAGAGCAAAAATTATAGCTCCTAGTTCTAGATCATGGGTTGAATAATTCTCTTCATGATTCTTAAGTTGTCTAGATGCATAAGCTATAACCTTTTGTCGTTGCATCAACACACATCCATAACCTAATTTAGAAGCATCACAATAGACTACAAAGTCTTCAGTTCCTTCTGGTAATGCTAGTATAGGTGTATGGGTTAATCTTTGCTTAAGAATTCTAAAGTCTTCTTCTTGTTTTACTCCCCATTCAAACTTAATAGATTTACAGGTTAACTTAGTTAAAGGAATGGCTATTCTAGAGAAATCTTTAATAAATCTTCTATAATAACCGGCCAATCCTAAGAAACTTCTAAGCTCGGTTGGTGACTCAGGGGTTTTCCATTTGGTAATTGCTTCGATCTTTGTGGGATCCACATGAATTCCTTCATGATTAACTAGGTGTCCAAGGAATTGTACTTGTTCTAACCAAAATTCGCACTTAGAAAATTTAGCATAAAGCTTTTCCTTTCTTAATAGACTTAAAAGTGCGTGCAAATGCTTTGCATGATCCTCTTTATTCTTAGAGTAAATTAGAATATCGTCTATAAAAACAATTATGAATTTATCCAAATATGGCTTACATATTCGGTTCATCATGTATATAAATGCAGCTGGGTCATTGGTTAAACCAAATGGCATGACAGTAAATTCATAATGGTCATACCTTGTTCTGAAAGCGGTTTTAGGAATGTCCTCTTCCTGTACCTTTAATTGATGATATCCTGACCTTAAATCGATTTTAGAGAAAAATCGAGCTCCTTACAGTTGATCAAACAGATCATCGATTCTCGGTAATGGGTACCGATTCTTAATCGTGACCTTATTTAATTCACGGTAATCAATGCACATACGCATTAATCCGTCCTTCTTTTTAACAAACAGTATCGGCGCTCCCCATGGCGACGAACTTGGTTGTATAAATCATTTCTCTAGCAATTCATCTAATTGTTTCTTCAATTCTTGCATTTCGGCGGGTGCCAAACAATAAGGTGCTTTGGCAATTGGTGCCGTTCCTGGTAGCAGGTGAATTCTGAATTCAACTTCTCTGTCTGGAGGTAGTCCTGGTAGTTCTTCTGGAAATACATCTGAAAACTGAGATACTACTGGAATGTCTTTTAAATCCTTTTCTTTAGTGTTAGTGATTATATAAATCAAATACACTATAGAACCTTTTCTTATATAACTTGCAGTTTTCATCACAGAAATGAATTTTGTGGATCTAGAGGGCTTATCTCCTTTAATTGTGATCGTTTTACCTCGTGGTGAATTTACTTCAATTGACTTTTGATCACATAAAATACTGGCTTTATTGGCTATTAACCAATCCATTCCTAAAACAACATCGAATCCTGACAGATTCATGGGATAAAGATTTGCAATAAATTTCTGATCTAAAATTTCTATTCTTGCTCCCTGCAAGATTTCAGAAATCCTAACAGTTTCTCCATTAGCTGTCTCTACTAGACATTCTTGTGGTAGTTTAGTTAATGACTGATTTAGAAATTTGCAAAATGATGTATTAATAAAACTTTGGTTTGCACCAGAGTCAAATAATACTTTAGCAAAAATATCATTAACTAAAAACGTACCAGCTATGACATCTGGAATCATCTTAGCTTCATCTGCAGTCAGAAAAAATGCTCTAGCATTTTGAGTATTCTTGTTGTTTGTAGCTGGAGCTAATTTTGGGCAATTAAGCTTTATATGTCCTTGTTCTCCGCAGTTGTAACATATCCTGTTATTAGCTTTCTTCCTGCAATTTTCTTCCTTGTGTCCTGATATTTTGCAAAAGTTACAGTATATAGAGCATCTTCCTGAATGTTTTCTTTTGCAATACCTACAGTAAGGTGCAGAGGTAGAACCTATATTTCTCCCACGATTAGAATTTCCAGAACGAAATTCTTGTGTGAGCTTCTGGTTAGGTTCGTTCTTTGATCCTCTTCTCGGGTACGGACTAATTCATCTGTCAAGGTATTTGCTAGTTCTACAGCTTCTTCTATGGTTTGAGGTCTAGCTGCCTTGACTACGTGTCTTATCTCCCCGATTAATCCCCAAATATAATGGGAGATTAACACTGGTTCTGGTGAAGCAAGAGTTGGCACTATTCTGGCATATTCAAAGAATATTTTAGTGTATCCCTTACTATCCACACTAGTCATTCTAAGGTTTAGGAATTTGTTTGCTATCTGTTCCTTCTCATTGGGTGGGCAGAATTTTCTTTCTACCTTGTTCTTAAATTCTTTCCATTCCATATTGTAAGTTCTATCACTTCCTCTTGATTGGAGGATAGTGTTCCACCATTCTAGTGCTGAATTCTTAAATAGATTAGAAGCAAACAATATCTTATCTTCTTCAGCACACTTGCTTATTCTTAAGACTGCCTCAGTCTTCTCTATCCAGCGTAGAGTTGCAATGGCCCCTTCGTTGCCTGAGAATTCCATTGGTTTACAAGACCAGAATTCTTTGTAAGAACAACCATAAGGCATGGTTCTTCTCCTTTTGGGAATAGGCATTTGAAGTACAGGTCCATTGTTCACACTGTTTTCAGGTTCGATGGGTCTCTTACTGCTATGCTTACTTTTATTATTCGCTTCTTGAATAGTTTGAATAATAAATGGCATTGCATCTATGATTCCTTGTGCCACTATATGTTGAACCGCACTATTATCCATTTGATTTCCATTATTATTGATGCTTGGATTCTCATTAACCACGTTAATGTTACTCTGGTTATCATTATTCAGATTTCCTTGATTTCCTTCATCGGCCATCTGAATTTTAAACATTTATCCCATATTAATATCACAAGATAATAGGAAATATAGTTAATCACATGACACGCAATCTAGCCAAAAACGTCGATCATTGCGACTTTTACTCTATTTCCTTATACTATTATGCATCTATTACATTCTAGTACTGAAATAAAACTTACAATACCAACAAAATAGAATCACACTAATAGTAATATGCATCCCTACACACATATTTTATTTTATTTTATTTTATTTTATTTTATCTTATTATATTATTATTATTATTACTACCATTTCCTCCCTTCTCACATTCACGGATATGAATTTATCCAAAAATCCATATTCCGTTCATCGTATTTCCATACGAGACACTCTCCCACCTGACGCATTCTCTCACTGCTTTCTAAAATTTCCTCCCCAAAAGTCCTAAGTTCTTGGACGTTTTCTGCACTCATTGGGGGTGCAGGTTCTTGGACTGGGTTTGGAATCTGGGGTGCTGGTTCCTGATATGGGGGTGAAAGTTCCTGAAATTGGTAAGGATTCTCTAACATCTCCCTAATATAATCATCTTGGTAATAGGGATCTAAAGGGTCCATACCTGGGTAGGCTTCTATGGGTGCATTTTCATGGATAGGGTAACGTTGCACAAAGTCCCTATTGTCATCCCACCAGGGGTCGTAATTTGGGTCTAGAGGATTTGGTACAGGTACCCTAGGGATTTCTTTTGGGTTAAAGTCATGCATCTCCACTTGGTTTTCAAGATTTTATATCTCCATGGGTTGTTCTGGGATTTGGGGTTGTGGAGCTACTAGTTGTTCCAGACTTGGGTCAGCAGTAGTTGTAGCTAGGATATGGAAATTGGCTAGGCTTCTATTAAGCATATCCTGCGTATGGGCATCTGTCTTTCGCTTAGCGGCTGCTAAAACTCTTTGCTGTTGCAACTTTCGCATTCTTTTCCTACGAGCAAAGGCTTCTTTACTGAACCATCCTCGTTTCTTATGAGGGAATGACTCTTCTGACTGTGCTTTAAAAGCAAACATTCCTTCTTCCTGATTAGCAGTATACCCAGAAAGGGCAGGCTGTGATGATGTACCTTCACTCCTAGGTGATTTAGACAATTGACGACTCATGTCTGAGGGTCCTTGATCACTCATACTGTAAACTAACAGATAGTCAAATAACGCATAACAAATAAATACAGTTATGCACATATTTCCATTATTTCCATTATTTCCTAACACAAAATTTTAAAACTTAAGTGTCAGCAGAACACTTCTTTGGCTCAGACCAGTGGCTAGGCTCTGATACCACATTCTGTCGCAACCCCCGATCCCTTATCTGTCCCGGGAACGGGCAGACGCGAACTCAGATTTTTGGTGGTATCAGCTATTTAATCTTGCAGCGGAAATTACATCAGGACCGTAGTTAGGAAATGTTTATCAGAGTAAAACCACCATATTTCATATTAATAATCACATGGGCAAAACCCAAGTTTCTTATTACAATAAATTTATAGGGACAAACCCTATTTTATTGAATTTAAAACATCGTTTATTAGGTAACTTTTATAGCCACATTTTTCCCAAGCCTTCAGTGCTCTCCAGCTGGCTTTTTACTAATTGGCTGTCACATTGTGTTACCTGAAACGCGTTTTAAAAACATTTGTCAGTCGGAAATACTGGTGAGTAAATCCCAGTTTAATCAAGAAACATTTTATCAATTAAACAGTATTGAGAGCGATCACATTGTTTATTTCTACACAATTACTCATTCAGTATTTGCCACTCGACCGGATCTGTGGCTATGGTCAAATTATCCATTGGCTAACTCGTTGTCCAATGGTAATGTACTGTCAATCCTGACTTACTACTACTACTCGCAGTAGTATAAATTTTGTATACAAAACCCCATAATACCGACAGTAATTGAAGAACTACAAAGACTCAATCACCGCTTAATCACATTGTAAAACATTTAAGGTTTTGTAAAACATTCCAAAAAGGTTAACAAAAAGAGGATAAACTCACATTGCTATCTTAGACTTCGCGTAAGGGTTTCCTGGATATAATCTATAATTTATACAAATGTACATTGGTTAGTACCATAACCCTTTGAAAATATTAATGATACCCTCCCCGAGACGGCATTCCAACAACTACGTCGGGCAGAACCACGACAGTTGTTACGGAACCCTAAATCAATCGGGCAGCGTAACTATTATAAAACTGGGGTTATAATACTTACAACGGAGCAGAGCCTCGCTAATTAGGGGGTATAATACCTGACTATTATAACTCTTCTACAGAATTTGAGATTGAGAATCGAATTGTGAACGACGGAAAGTGAAACCCGATGGCCTTCTTATATAGTGCTGATATCTCGTCCTCTCGCGGCCCGCGTAAAGGTAAGCGAAGGCTTACGCGGCCCGCATGGCTTAGGGGTCTAGGCATAGCTGATCCGGGTCATGACTAGGTTCAACACGTTGCAAGACACGTGTCAACACCGGGCTGCGCCACTATCTTGATCCTACGCGGCCCGTGTAAGTGTAAGCTAAGGCTTACGCGGCCCGCTTAAACTAAGAAAACCAACGAAATTAGTTTGAGCCTTGATAACGCCCGCGTAAGTTTGAGGTGGGGTCCTACGCGGCCCGCCTCAGCTTAATATTTATTGTTTTTAATTTATTTTATATGTTATAACCTATTTCGGGCTCGGTTTTCACATACGGGGTGTATTATAAGACATATTGGGACTTTTTACAATATACTAAGGTGTCGGAAATATTTATGAGGGTATTGGTTTTACTGAGGGTTGTTACAATCTTTGTCGATAACTTACATGCTTCACATTATTCGTTATACATGCTGGTTATGCGTAAACGATTTCGAACTCTATTATGCTATATCAAACTTGTATGCTCACATTTACACTATGTGTATTGACCTTTATTTTAACGTATGTGGCAGGTGTTTAGGATGCTGTGCTTTGCTTGCTACTTGATGGAACCGAGCTTAGGAGAGTCTAGAAACAAACAGAGACAATTTATTTTTATTTGAAATCTGGGTTGTCGAAACAGCTTTATTTGTTTTGGAGATATCTATGTCTGTAATAACTTACTTGCTTAATAGGTTATGGTATGGGACATAATGTTTAACTATTCGGTTAAGTAGTTGTTATGGAATTTCTCTTGAACAATCTGTTTCGCTCAGTGCCATGCCCCGATGTTTCCGTCATCGGTTGGGGTGTGACAGCCTTTAACTTCAATAATTACAGTCACAATCATTTATTTGGAAAACTCGTTACACCTTTCGTCCTTTAACACTAATCAGGTTAATTTTAAACGTTAAGTTATACCATGTGCACCACATGTGAAGGCATTTATGTCTTTTCATACTTTGTTTCTTCCCTTTTATGATCCCTCATTTATAACACCACCACCACCACACCAGACTTCATCTTCTACCTCCACCCACCCCATCTTCTTCATCTACATGATCCGACTAAAACCAGAACGTTTCTCTCTCTCTCCCTAAACACTTTCTTTCTCTCTCCACATCACCACCCATAAGCGCCACTTTAACAACAAAACTCAGGTTACAAACTTAACAAGATTAAACAAAAAACCTTCAAACTCAAAATACAGTCCTGAACAAAACTATAACAAAAATTACTAAATGGGTACCTCAGAATTAGCTTTAGAATACATAATTTCCTTATTTTTAAACACAACAACAAGGCACTGTATCTTCAAAAAAAATCAAGAATACAAAAATTACTAGATGGGTACTTCAGAATTAGCTTTGCAAAAATCAAAACTTTAACACAAAAATTACCTAAAAATCTGTAGAATAAGGGACCCTCTAAAAATATATTGGTAGTAAAGTCAAGTAAAATGTCCAGATTCTTCATTTCAATGTCTTAAACACCAAAAAATTGGCAAGATCCCATCAAGCTGTTTCTAATAAAATCCATGAACTAGGAAGCAAAACTCATGAAATTAACCAGAATCAAAGTCTCATATACTTAACTGGGTTAGCAGGAACCTGTCTCTCTTAAGAGGCAAAACATCTTTCCCCTTCTTAGGTTTAGTGGCTACCGGTGTAGCCACCGTAACAACACCACCACCGCCACCAGAAACGTCCTCATCAACATCTTCACCCACCTCACCTTCAGCGGCCACTGCAGAGACCAAAAAAGGGGAATTTTTTGGCTTGAAAATGGTGGGTCTGATGCATTCTGAATGGGATCGTAGAACAAGACATTTGGTTTTGGGGTTTGGTTTGAAAGTGAAGGAGGAGATAAGGGATGATTTGGGTTCTTGGAGATGGAGGGATGGGAGAGTGAGGGTGGCTGAAGTGGAAATGAGTGGTGGTAGGTTGTGGTGGAGGTGGTTACAGGAATCGAGATATATGGTGGTTGATGTTGT
This sequence comes from Helianthus tuberosus, assembly GCA_030545235.1. Taxonomy (NCBI): domain Eukaryota; kingdom Viridiplantae; phylum Streptophyta; class Magnoliopsida; order Asterales; family Asteraceae; genus Helianthus; species Helianthus tuberosus. The sequence goes on from CM060352.1 coordinate 146,238,945, forward strand.
GGTATATGCTTGGTATATGTAATTTATTTATTAATAAACATTTTAAATAAAAACATGAAATGACCAGTATACCCTTAAGTGATTAAACGTAATTGAAAATTTTAACCTGGTTAGTGCTAAAGGACGAAAGGTGTAACGAGTTTTCCAAATAAAGGATTGTGACTGTAATTATTGAAGTTAAATGTTATCCATTGCAATTCGATACCAACATAAATGGCGAAAAGTGTAATTTACCCAAAAAAGAAATATAGTAGAGAGGTACGATAACCCACCCTATACTTCTAACCGTTAAAAAAGAAAGACACACACACACTTTTAGAGAAAGTTTAAAATACAAAAGACTCTTGACGTGCGACGGTACACAACCAACAAAATTACGTGCGTAATTATGATATAACATGCGTAATTAGGGTAAAAACCAACCTATGCGTGATTTTGTGTTTTGACCATGCATTCATGTGTAATTAGGGTTTGAATTTTATAACGTGCGTAACTTACAAGAGACTATGGTACGATAACCCACCCTATACTTCTAACCGTTAAAAAAGAAAGATACTAGAGAGGTACGATAAACCAGCCCTATAAAAAAAGAAAGATAGTAGAGTAGAGGGAGCTGAAATGTAGTTGTTGATTAGTATAGGGGATACGATGAAAGATAAAAGAGTATGCATACCGTATCTTCTCTCTGTTTGTGTATTCTGATAAATTAACAACGCCGAAAATACCAACCAAAACCCTAAAAATTAAGCAAGCAGTCCAAATTGCAATCGGAGCTCTGCGATTGGGATTGAGATTGAGATTGAGGTTAGCTATAAATTCCTTTGAAAGATTGTTTCTTGACAATTCATTTCTGCTGTGTTTGATTCTCAAATGCTAATCCAAAAACTACATTTGTTAGCCTTTTGATTCTTCCCTTAGATAGATAGATAGATAGGAACCTTATTATGTGAGATTTATTCCAAATTTTGGTTGATTTGAAGGAAAGATTGGGGATAAAAAAAGCTCCAATCTTTTAATATAATCAAAAAGTTGCAATTAAGTTTTTATTTTTAGGCGTAGCAGTCAAAGGTGCAGCACTGCAAAGATGCAAAAAAAAGGCCAAAATTTGCAAAAAAAAAAAAAAAACCTGTCTGAACTAGTCTAAAACAAGCCAAAAAAAAAACCAGCTTAAAACATGTCTTAAACAGGCCTAGAACACATGTGCGCCTAGCATGTGCTTTTTAAGCGCCTTTGTCTAGCGGACACGGTCAGTCTTTGCGCCTTGAGCTGCCTGATTAGGAGAATTTTTCATTTTTCAGTACAGGGTTTTTTAAATGCATCTTCTGTTATAAAAAGATCATGTTGACGCTAACATCGGGCTTTTCACAATAATTGCAGGGCACTGTCCCAAGTCTATATATGTGTTGAAGAGTCGTATTCTATATATTGCCAACAGCCGTTCTTCCAATGCTCAGGCTTCTTATTGGAGGTAGGTAAGACTCTTTATTCTTGTCATCTATCATCATCTTATTAAATATTTTTTATTATTATTATTATCGCTCGCTTCTAATTTAATTATTCGCATTATAAAGATCTTATTTTACTTGGTTCCTTTAGTTCATATATGTGTATTTGGTTTTATATTCCCACTTTCAGTTCATTGTCAAAGAACTATTGTCACTACCGTACTATCATTGCTTATGTTATTCATAAAACCTTCTGTATGTTCCTAGTTGGAGTATTATTGTATAGCTGTTTGGTTATAATGTGCGATGCGCATGATGCGACGCCTTATGCAATTGACCAGTATTTTAACAAAATAAACCGTTGATTGCAGTGGGTCATTATTGAACAAATCTGGCCATCGATTGAGCAATGGTTTTGAGTATTTGAACCAATTAGACCTTCGATTGAGAGAGATGATGAAAATATCATATATTTTAGTGTTTTAAAGTTAACAAGTAAAATTATACCTATAAATAGTTTTTAGCATTTTTTTTAATAACGAACACCTCACATACGTGATGCGCGCACATCGGCTTTTGTGATCAAAACACATTGGAGCACCACACGCTTTTTATAATCACGCATAGTTTCTACAGATTAATGTCGGCTGACTAGATTTGTTGTGTTTTCTTTTCCCAGATCGCTGCCAAACTGCAAAAGTAACTACTTTCCTAAACTTATTCGCTCTAGTCGGTGCCTTCACACATCGTTTTCCCCTGTTCCCAATTATCTACAAACTTCATCAAACGAAAGTGGGAGCAATGTTCGGGATATTGATGTTGACCTTTTATTTCACTCGAGCACAAATATCCACATCGCCAAACGCGTTCACGCATTACTTATTGTATTGGGGAAGGTCCAAAGTTTATTCATTTCCACCCGACTTCTCAATCTTTATTCCAATCTCGGTACCATCTCTTTATGTCAACAAACTTTTGATCAAATCCCAACAAAAGATGTTTACACATGGAACTCTATTATATCCGCATACGTCCGCAACGGCATTCCTAGTGATGCCGTAAATTGTTTATACAAAATGTTGACGTCCGAAATAAAGCCTGATTTTTATACTTTCCCACCCGTTTTAAAAGCGTGTCGGGATTTAAACAATGGGAGTAGAATACACGCGTTGATTTTAAAAACGGGTTTGGAATGGGATGTCTTTGTGGCTGCTTCGTTAGTGCATATGTACTGTCGGTTTGGTTTGTTCGATGCCGCTTACCAAATTTTCGAAAACATGCCGTTTCGAGACATGGGTTGCTGGAACGCGATAATCTCGGGGTTTTGTCAGAACGGAAAAGGCGAAAAGGCGTTGGAGGTATTGGATGAGATGAGACTCGAAGGGATTAAAATGGATTCTGTAACGGTATCTACTATTCTTCCGGTTTGTGCGCAAATGGATGATATGGTGCAAGGGAGATTGACGCATTTGTACATTGTGAAACATGGGTTGGAGTCCGATTTGTTTGTCGGCAACGCGTTTATTAACTTTTATGCGAAGTTTGGTGAAGTGGAGCATGCACAGAAGTTTTTTGATAATTTGGTGACGAGAGATTTGGTATCGTGGAATTCGATAATCGCTGCTTATGAACAGAATAATAACCCGGATCGCGCGCTTAACTTTTTTTACGAGATGCAAATGAATGGATTCAAGCCTGATTTGTTGACGCTCGTAAGTGTTGCTTCGAGTATTGCTCAGTCTCGGGATTCTCGAACTAGTAGATGTGTACATGGTTTCATACTACGGAGATGTTGGTTTGAAAAGGATGTGATAATCGGGAACGCGGTGGTTGACATGTATGCAAAACTCGGAGATGTTGACTCATCACGGAAATTGTTCGATAAGATCCATCTTAAAGATGTGGTTTCGTGGAACACGATGATTACAGGTTACGGTCAAAACGGGCTTGCGGATGAAGCCATTGAAGTGTACCGCATGATGGTAGGAACCGAATACGTCACACCTAACCAAGGAACGTGGGCCAGCATTATACCAGCTTATGCGCATATCGGAGCATTAAAAGAAGGGGCGACAACCCATGGGCGGGTTCTGAAAACGGGCCTGCTTTTGGATGTCTTCATAGGAACATGTTTAATCGATCTTTACGGAAAATGCGGGAAAGTGGAAGACACGATGAACTTGTTTTATGAAGTACCGAAAACGAGTTCGGTCCCATGGAATGCTGTGATATCATGTGTTGGCATACATGGACACGGAGAAACGTCTTTGAAGCTGTTTAGAAACATGCTCGATGAAGGTGTTCGGCCCGACGCTATAACTTTCATTTCCTTATTATCGGCATGTAGCCATTCGGGTTTAGTCGAGCAGGGTGAGTGGTGCTTCAACGTCATGCAACGTGACTACGGGATCAAACCGTGCTTAAAGCACTATGGATGCTTCGTTGATTTGTTGGGTCGGGCCGGACAATTAGAAAAGGCGTATAATTTTATAATAAGTATGCCTTTACAGCCCGATGCTTCGGTTTGGGGTGCTCTTTTGGGTGCATGTCGGATTCACGGAAATGCTGATTTGGGTAAGGTGGCTTCAGATAGATTATTAGAAGTTGATCCGGATAACGTTGGATATTACGTCTTATTGTCAAATATATACGCAAATGCCGGCAAATGGGATGGTGTGAATACGGTGAGATCATTGGCTACGAGTAAGGGATTAAAGAAAACTCCGGGATGGAGCTCAATTGAGTTAAACAATAAAATGGAGGTTTTTTACACCGGGAACCAATCACATCCCCAGTGCGATCAAATATACGAAGAGTTGGAAACGTTAACGACAAAAATGAAGATTCTTGGGTATATTCCCGATTATAGTTTTGTGTTGCAGGATGTTGAGGAGGATGAAAAGCAGCATATTCTTACTAGTCATAGTGAGAGATTGGCAATCGCGTATGGGATTATTAATACTCCTGCGCGAACGCCTATTAGAATATTTAAGAATTTGCGCGTATGTGGGGATTGTCATAACGCTACTAAATTTATATCTAGAATCACTGAGAGGGAAATCATTGTGAGGGATTCTAATCGGTTTCATAACTTTAAAGATGGAGTATGTTCTTGTGGTGATTATTGGTGATATTAAGTTCACTCTACTCTACTCCTTGGTACAGTGCACGTCTTCCTGTTGTATCTATTATTAGTGTTCTGAGAAGGGCCTTTTTGCTACATATTTATTTAACACATGATGGCAAGTCTTGGCTGCGTCTAGAGGAGGTTGGTGATCTCTTTCTATATGGAGTTGGTTTATTTGTACCATTACGATTACATTTTATTTAATTTTACTGAATACGCTTCCATTTGACTGACTTCTAATCGGTTTTCATCTGTTGTGGTTTCTATTATTTAGGGTTTGGTCAAGCTATCCGATTTATCTGTGAAAAGCTGAGGCTCAAAGGTGCCTTATTATTAAAGTGCAAACTGCAAGACCGAATGGCTAAACCCGAGTCAACAAAGAGCTGTTGCATTAGAGTCTTTAACTTGAGCTATGTGCCCGGTTGTTAAAACAAGGGAAGCTTGAAGAACTTGCTGCTGTTTTGAAACGGTTTGGTGAAGAAACGGTTTCTTCAAGAGAAACAGCGATTTGGTTATTGAAAAGCCTCATCAGTGCACAGAAATTCGCAGACGGTTGTTGAAATCTTGGATTTATGAGTTTTGAATAGAGTTGTGTGTATGTATGAATGGTTTTGGGTTGGAAAGGGAGAATTGAGTAGCCAGTCCTTTGACTTTTGTGGGGGTTGACTTCCTCCCTGATGTAAATACATGACTGACTACCCCCACGCTTACAAAGGCCTTCTTCATCTTACCTTTGTCTGGGTGTTTGATTGTTGGTGTGGATTTTTTCTTTCTTTCTTTTATGGGTGTTGTTTAAGGAACATGGTTCATCTTGTTCACAAATAATATTGTATTTGTAGTAAACTATTATTATTCACTTAGTTAACTAGAGCCGATCGATCAATAATGATGATAGCAACACTTGGACGACTGTTGAAATATCTCTAAGACTAGTGGGTATGGAGAGCCTCATCCCCAAGGGATGGGCGTCACGTCAGCGTCACGTAGGAGTGGCTTGAAGGGGATGGACCTAGGGGGTGGGGGATGAACCCCTTTATATATATATGTATGTATGTATAGATGTGTGTGTGTGAGGAGAGAGGAATGGAGCCCCGTCGAGTCCGGCTGCTGGGTGACGGAAAGGACGAGCCGGAGGAGTGGGGGGCGGTGTGGGGGACCGGCGCCGGGCCAAGCCGGGCCTCAGCTGGCCCCCATACCGTCTGGTCTAATGGAATAATCACGAGTGATGATTTAAACAACCAACGAGAATTTTTATATGATATAACATGCGTAATTAGGGTAAAAACCAACCTATGCATGGGTTTGTGTTTTGACCATGCACAAATTCTTTTTCATGCGTAATTAGGGTTTGAATTTTTTAACGCGCGTAACTTATCCACGTACTGTCGCACGTTAAGAGACTATTGTACGATAACCCACCCTATACTTCTAATCGTTAAAAAAGAAAGATAGTAGAGAGGTACGATAACCCACCCTATACTTCTAATCGTTAAAAAAGAAAGATGGTAGAGAGGTACGATAACCTACCAAGATAGTAGACTAGAGGGAGCTGAAATGTAGTTGTTGATTAGTATAGGGGATACGATGAAAAATAAAAGAGTATATCTATGTATTCTGATAACCCACCCACCCTATACTTCTCTCCGTTTGTGTATTCTTTCTGATAAATTAACAACGCCCAAAATACCAACCAAAACCCTAAAAATTAAGCAAGCAATCCAAATTGCAAGCGGAGCTCTGCGATTGGGATTGAGATTGAGGTTAGCTATAAATTCCCTTGAAAGATTGTTTCTTGACAATTCATTTCTGCTGTGTTTGATTCTCAAATGCTAATCCAAAAACTACATTGCAAAGAAATTTGTTAGCCTTTTGATTCTTCCCTTGGATAGATAGATAGGAACCTTATTATGTGAGATTTATTCCAAATTTTTGTTGAACATTGTGCAGTCCTTATTATTCCAAATTTTGGTTGAACATTATCACACTCCCCATTCACCAAAATTTAACAATTAGCCCCTCAATTCATCCTTAGTTCGACTATACTGTGACAAAACCTTCATATCAACACAAATTCAAGCTATGTTATTCCACAGTCACAGCATATCTTCTTCTTATAGAAACTCAACTGCAATTAGGGTTTGGGTTACCTTCACAGCCTCAATATCTAGCCTCAAAGTAGTTTGGCGTAAAGATCAAAAGCTAGACCAAGCAATCAAAAACGATAAATCATGGAGACTATGTGCCAAAGTTGTTAAAGAAGTCTTAAACGAACCCCGTCAAGTCATCCCTCTTCGCTATTTGGAAAAGCGTCGTGAACGGTTACGACTTCCGGTTAAAATCGACACTTTTTTGTCCCAAAACCCTTTGCTTTTCGATGTGTATTATGACCGAATTAAGCCCAAGACTGAGCCGGTTAAGTTTTTACGCATCAGTGATCGACTTCAACGCGTTTTGGATCGAAATGAACGGGTTTATGCAGAAAACGAGCCGTTGATTGTTGCTAAGCTGTGTAAGTTGTTGATGATGTCGAAAGATAATGTGGTTAGCGCGGATAAGTTGGTTCATGTCAAGAGGGAGTTCGGGTTTCCGAATGATGTTCTGGTGAATTTGGTACCCAAGTATCCGGAATATTTTAAATTAGTTGGGGGTCCTGGAGACGGAAATTCGTTTTTGCAGTTGGTTTCTTGGGACCCGAGATTTGCGAAATCTGTTATTGAGCAAAGGGCTGATGAGGAATTGGAGTTAACGGGTATAAAGATCAGGCCGTCTTTCAACTGGAAGCTGCCATCGGGTTTTTTAATCAGGAAAGAAATGCGGGAATGGATTAGAGATTGGAAGGAACGTCCGTACATATCACCGTATGACGATGCGTCAAATTTGAATCAAGCGTCTCTAGAAATGGAGAAGAGAACGGTGGGAGTTTTTCACGAGTTACTATCGTTATCTTTGTATAAAAGAATTCCAGTGCCGATACTGGGCAAGTTTACTGAAGAGTATAGGTTTTCAAACGCGTTTTCGAGTGTGTTTACACGGCATTCGGGGATCTTTTATATGTCATTAAAAGGTGGGATCAAAACAGCAATGCTGCGAGAAGCTTATAAGGGTGATCAGTTGATTGACCGAGATCCGCTACTGGAAATTAATGATAATTTTATTGAATTATTGGCTGAAGGACACAAGCAGAGGGAAGAAGAACTGAATCTAAAAAAACAAGCGGTTAAAAAGGATACGGATACGGTGTCAGTGACAAACAGTACACTAAATGATCTTGATCTTAGTGAAAGTGAAAGTGAAGAGCTTTATAGCTCTTGAAGTTTCTCTGTTGACAGCAGTGGAATTATGTTACCTGCTTCCGGTTCTATCCTTTCTGTGGCTCTCAATCTGTGAGTCTCTTCCTTCTTTACAAATGAATGTGTTTGAATATGTTAGTTGCAAATTTGCAGAATCGTTACCGATTAAATGAAAAGACTGCAACATTGTCGAATGGTTATCATATTGGACACTTTTGAGTCGAAGTATCATATTGTCGTCTTTTAGGCAGAAGCAAGTTCAAGCTAAACAAGACATTCCAAACTAGAACATGAAATGAAATACTTAAATGAAAAATAAAAGAGTTACATCCTAAACTTCAGCCCCTAAATTCAGCCTTTTGACTTTGACTCTCCTAAAATTCAGCCCACCAGAGTTGAATTAGCAGGTTTGTAACACGGGTTCTCTAGGGTTGAGAATTTTGAACGGGTTCTCTAGGGTTGGTGAACAACAACACTGAACATCATCAATTCATCACTCATCAGCGACGCCCCAATCTCCACGTTCTCCGCCGTCTCCTCCGCCACAAACCCCCCACCGGTACCGATTTGTTATCAAGAATTGTGCTTGCAAGAATCGTGAATTGAAATTGAAGAATCGTGATTTGTTGAAAAACGGTTATATTGTTATCAAGAATCGTGCTTGCAAGGTACCGATTTGTTACTGACTTACTGTTATTGCGATTATTGCTCAAATTATAGATCTGATTATTGTTGATGTATGTTTTGAGTATTGATTGTGCATAAAGTGTAGTTGCATGAAGTGTGTGTGAAGAAATTGTCTTAAGAATTAATTCACTCCTGTGTGGATTAATGTGAAGTTACATGAAGTGACTTTGTTGACCAAGTTGAAGTTGGTTTCTGTTTTGGATTAATTTCATTTAGTTTGGATTAATTTACTTATGCTGTGATTATATTTTTGTTTAAATTTTACACAGGTAACTTCAAAATGAAAAATGATTGATAATATTACTAGATTAGGATATGATGTTTGATTGGCCGGGGTACTCGAAAGGCCGAAAGGATTCTAACGATAACCATGGAAAAAAATACAAACAGTACAATCAAAACAAAATGAAACAAAAGATAAGCCGGCCATCAGACTAGGTGTCGGGATCTGGATTCAGATGCGGCTCCTGCTTAAGTGCTGGTGGATCCTATAGTGGCATTGGCGGTGGAGGTAACTCGATGCCCACATGCCTCACTACCCGCTGCTTTGACTCGATTATCCAACTGAACAATGCCCCCTGACGCCGTTGCTGCTGCGATATAAACTGGCGCTGCTGATGTATAAACTGTTCCTGCTGGTGCATTAGTTGTTGCTTAAGCTGTTGCGTAAGCTGCTGTTGCTGTAGTTCTGCGTCGTCGTCATCTGCTAGCGGTGAGGTAAATAGTCACCTGCATCCCTTGCTATCCACTGTTGTGACTCAACTAGCCACCGGATCAACACCACCTGCCGCCCCTGCTGCTGTATAAACTGTTGCAGCTACCCCATAAGCTGATGCTGTATAAGCCTCTGCATGAGCTGCTTCTGTTGCGGTTGCTGTTGTTGCTGCAGTAGTTCCACGTCATCATCATCATCACTGTCATTTGCTGGCAGTGGAGGTAAATCGATGCCAGCATCTCTTGCTATCGACTTTTGTCCCTCGATCATCCATCGAATGCTTATTGTTGTTGAAGATACTGTCGTTTCTATGATCCAACAAGCAGTCATAATAAGTGATTAGTGTATAGTAGTCATCAAGAGAACACAATGCAGTTCCATATATCACACTTTGTAGATTAGTTTTTCAAAATCACAGTATCAGAGCTTAAAGCTCAATTGTTTTTTCCTCGTTTATAATGCTGTACAAAATTTGCAGACAAGTAAAAATGCTCATATTCTTGCTGTCACTGGCGAGGACGGGATTTGGCAATCAGTCTTGGCACCAGTGATACTGTAAGTTTAAGCGGATCGGGTAACGGGTCAAAAGGAGTAATTTTTTGGTACAAGTTACAACAGATGGGGTCGGCTCGACTCACTTTTTGTTCAGAAGTTTTAGTTTTTTTTAATAATAGTTAACGTGTCAAGTATGATCACCAAAGTTATATTGTTAAAAATATAAATAAATAAAAAAACTTACCCGACCCGAAACCCGTACCTGTTCTGACCAGACCCGTTCCGAGCCGAACCAAAACAACCCCTTTTTTATAATTGACCCGTTTTGACCCGAACCCGTTTCGACCCATGACCCGACCCGTTTGCCAGGTCTAGATAGGTTACTGTTTATTATCTCCGATTAGATTACTTTAGGTATTTTTATCTCTTTCTATTGCTGACTGTAGTTTCATATCTGGCTTTGATCATTACCAAATTGGATGGACTGATGATGCTGTGTAGTTTAGCTGATATAAAGATTTTTTATTTGTAGTATTATTAATGATTTTGATTTTCTTTATAAATTACTCAGGATGACAATTTGAAACTAAAAAATTAGTACTCACCTATGAAGCACGGGGACGCCCGGAAGCATGGAGTACCCGTCCCGGGGACGTTTGGGGGACGGAAACGACATGGGGATGCCATGGGGACGTTCCCTAAACGTTTCCGGTTATTGGGGGACCGCTGCTAAACGTTTTCGGAAAATGGGGACGGCAGCTAAAGGTTTCGGGGACGGCTGCTAAATGTTTTCTGGCGAGAACGGGCGGCGGCTGAACTGGTATCGCCAGAGCTGTGAAAAGGATGAATAAGAAGATGAAGAAGATGCCTGTGTTAGTGTGTTTGGATGACTTTTCTTTTACTTTACTTTAAGTGGAGAAGAAAAGGGTATACTATTTTCATATTAATATATTTGTTTTTCCAACAACACCAGTGTACGGGTAAAGTGAAAAGTCATTGTACATTGGATTAGTAACCATCATAAATTTAGTGGTAAAAAAGATAATACGAAAATTGGATTAGTAACCATCATAAATTTAGTGGTAAAAAAGATAATACGAAAATTGGTCAAAAAGATAATACGAAAAGAAAAAAAACATGTCACAAATTTTAGTTTCTTTTATCTTTTTTTTTATTTTTTCAGTTTATTTTGTTTATGTTTTAAAAAATATTTCGGTAATTAATTACACTTGACATCAATATATATCTATTTTGAACTTTGTTTAATATATTTTAATTTTTCTATATTTTTTTTGTCTTACCTTTGCCGTACCCGTATCTTGGATTTTTAAGTTTTGCCGTTCCCCGTACCCGTATCGTTCCCGTACCTCAGTCCCGTACCCGTTCCCGTGCTACATAGGTACTCACATTTATATAATAAATAGCTGGTGCAGAACACATGACGATCAAACGATTACGTCAAGAAGAAACAGAAACAGAAACAGTGGTGGACAGTCTGCCGGAATCCCTAAAGCTTCACATTCTTTTTTTTCTTGACACCAGACACGCCGTTGAAACATCCGTGTTATCGAAATCATGGGTTTCTTCATGGTCCTGCGTTCCCGTTCTCAATTTCAGCTCCGATAGTTTTCAAAAAGTCCATCCTTTAGATAGGTATCTTCGCGTTAAGCCTTTACACCGTCCTCCACCACCACTCCATGCTTTTGATAACTTTGTCGTTAATGCTTTATCCCGTCGTCAACCGGTGAAGTTGGATAGACTAACCTTCAAACATGCTGGAAGTAGCAATACCGAGATTTTAAAACAGGTTTTTGATTACGCGTTATTGCACGGTGTCCAAGAATTGGAAGCAAGCGTCGCACGTACTATAGATGCACACAAGTACTGGATCTGGCCGATCTCGTCATCGGATTCATTAACAAGTTTGACGTTACATAGCAAATATGCTGTGAGTTGCTCATTTTTGGGACCAAGATCTTCAGGATCATTCAAGAATCTCACCAATTTACATCTGACTTGGGTAATTATCAGAGATCTTGATCCGTTCTCAGGGTTTCCGGCGCTAGACAAGTTAAGATTGGTCCATTGTCATCTTGCAACAAATGGCAAAGCTTTGAATGTACATGCCCTGCAACTTTCAGAGCTCACTCTCTTTACCTACAGTACGAATATGGGTCCCTGTGAATTCACGACTCCGAAACTTAGATATTTCCAGTGGAGAGGGAATAGTATCCCACGCTTGAAAGCACATCTTCCTGTTCTTGACACGGTGGTCATCAATTATGATAGTCATTACTTCGAAATTAAAGAGAAGATAATCTTTAATAATCTGCTGATGATGTTCGATACTTTACAAGCTGCCAAGTCGCTTACGGTTTCCCGGCATACTGTTCGTTTACTCGCATCGTTTCTGGTGAATGGATGTTGTTCACCATTTAGGGGTTTAAAGTGTTTGAAGCTGGATTTTAAGGTAAGGGATACAGATATTGATAGCATGGTGTTTTTGAGTGACACGATAAAACTTGTTCTGGGTGTGAAAGCTTACTTGCTACACAAGTCACGTGATGCTAAGTGTACCATAATTAATCTTCCATATGGAGAATCAATATGCTTCAGTTCTCCAAAGCGTATGTGTGATACGACCCCGAGGCAAGCAGGCCAACAAGTTGCTCAGACCCGACCCAAACGCATGGTAAGAAACCAGCCCGGTTTTTGGATTGATCTAAACCTAAACTATACCTACCTCTTTTTATGAGGGCTTGAGACTCATCAAAGGTGTCATTCTTCTTATTATTCATGTCCAAAATCTTGGTGATAATTTCTGCATATTTATATGTGACGTTTTTACCAAACAGTACTTCTCCTAACAGAGTGTATTCAACCATCATGCATATGGAATGAAGGTGACATGCCTCACTTTAATTATAATTTTTTTTCTTATCGCAGTTCATTAAAGCTTAACCCCAATGGTAGATCTATCTACCAAGATCACACGAATGTTATGAACGAATCTCTATGTTACAATGCACCATGCATCAGCCATATATATATGAGCAGACACAAAACATTACACAACAGATGTTTTACATACAAAAGAGTATGCATACTGTCAATCTTCTCAAATGGGCTGTTCTCACATTTTTTCCTATAGTCAGCACGGTCCCAATTCCCCCTTTTGCCCCTCGCCCACTCTGTAATTTCCAATTAGCCCTTGCAAATCAAGCCTGTGCGTATCTTCCGTCATTACAAATCCCGCCGCCTCCTCCATCACCTTTTAACCAAGTGTTTCCCACTACACCACCGCCACCTGAACGCCACGAGCAGATACACAGTCACGGTCATAAACATGATCATTCACATGGTGATGCAGTAGGAAATGTGAATGGGCAGAATCAAAGTCATGTGCACAAGCATGGTCATGGTCATGGTCATCACAGACATGATCATCATAAGCATCGTGTTAGTGGTCATCATCACAAGCATAAAATGTCGCCTGTAGAACAACAGTGTTGTAAATGGTTAGCCCAGGTCGATGACGAGTGTGTTTGCGAGCTGCTTGGGCGCTTACCGCCTTTCCTTGTTAGACCCATTCATGAATACACTGTAAGAGTTGCTGGTTCTTGTAATACAACTTACTCGTGTGGGGCCCAGTTAAGGCTCTAAACATTGTTATTTTTTTACTCACTTTGTAATGCATTTAAAATCTATGCAGAAAAGTTTATATCTTTCATGTCATATACTTTCTTTCTCTTGTTTTTATCCATTTAAAGTGAAAGTTTGTTCACTACCTATTGTATATCATATAGACTGCATTTACTGCAATATCCCTTGTTATAACATCTAAATATATACATAACACACACGTCTGTGCGTGTGTGTGTTTTACTTCCCTGTAACGGAATACAATTTTAACATCAAAGATTGGGAAAAAAAAACGGAATTGATTCAAAGCGCACAACTTTCTCAATATCGTTTCTATTCTTTCTTATAAAGAGAGGATGTGATGCTATCAGGTTTGTTCCATTGTTTCTACTTGCCCTTTTTGCGGCAACGTGAATATGACTTTGTTATGAACTATCTTTATTTTGGATATGCAACATGTGTATCAGATCATCTTAGCCTAAGCCACCTGCATTTGAAGAAAGGGGCGGATCTAGGCCACTTTTGTGGGTTTCTAGAAACCCATTCGGTTTGAGAAAAAAAAGGGAAAAATTAGTAAGAACCTTGTATGATTTGGAAAAGAATAGTAAGAATCTACCAAAAAAAAACCCAACGAAAAAAATTCTTAAATCCGTCGCTGTTCGACGAAGCATAAACGATTAAAACAAAGATTCAGATAAGTGTGTGTCTAGCATAACATGGTGCTAAAGGTGACGTGATTGTGGGTCTAACTTAGGGCTGTTCACGAGCCGAGCCGAACCGAGCGAGCCTCTGCTCGAACTCGGCTCGAATTGAAACCGATCGGCTCGGCTCGGTTCGAATTTAAGGAAACGAGCAATAATCGTTGCTCGAACTCGCTTGGTTTGCAACCGAGCGGCTCAGTTTTGCTCAGTTTTGCTTGGTTTCAATATTCATATTATAATTTAATACAAAAATTTCAAATTTAAAGGCCACCATTGTCAATTATCATTCAAGATCAACATACATAATAAGCCAAAGATATATTAAACCTTTGGTTCAAAAACAAAACATCTTAAAGTTTAAGTAGAAGTCGGCGTCTTCATTCGCATACATAATAAGTTCAACAAACCAAAATATCAGGGTCTTCATCAACAAAATCCCTCTTTAGATCGACACACATAACCTGTTAAACCAACCAATTAAACACAACTAGTTACAATATGTTAAAGTGTCAAATAATGAAAAATAGACAAAGATAGAATTTTATAAACGATTCACGAAGGTATGCTTACAATGGATGCACTGTTGTTTTTTTACTGTTTTTCCTCTAAACAAACCATCAACCTCCACAAAATATGGATGCACATTAGAAGAATTTTTCCGCTTTCGCTTTTTACCTACAGACACTTCATCGTTCTTATCTATGAATTCATCGTCTAGCTCAAAACCCTCCTCATCAAGTATCTCAACTTCACCAGTCTCCATTCTAAATATATTCTACAAAAAGTAAAACATAAATTAAGGTTAATTAATATCCATTATATCTGATCCTTTTACACAACATAATGAATGTTCAGTCACAATTTTGATCATTGGAGTTGATTGAAAAAAAAAACATATAAATTATTTTCCACTCAACTTTTTGAGAAAATGAATTTAGAGACTTGTTGACTTCATGCCCAAATTCAGCAGTGGTTTTGGAGTCTCTAAATTCAAATTTTGACTCAAACTTAATGACCAGCTTATTTTGACTTACGTTGTTGTCTTTCATATTTTATTCAGACTCCCATTCTTTTAGTTTTCTACGAATCTCAGTCAGTTCTAGCCTTCTCAGTTCTAGCCTTCTTCGTCATGTTTCGAAGTTCAAAATAATTGAACTCTCTAGTCCTATTTACCGAATTATTTATACAAGCCTTGTATAGACTTCCCTTGCTAATCCCGTTAGAGATTCAAGTAGCAACAACTAAAAGACATGATTATAAAGCTAAATTAACATGGCAGTGAATTACCTAGAATCCAGAGATTTAGATCGATGAGAATTGTGATGGTTGTTGGCGTCCTCAGCCTCAGCTACGCTTGTGAAGGGAAAAACTCAAAAAGATGAAACTAGGGTTTAGCTTTAGTGTTTACTCTCTGTATTTGACTTTAATTGGGCTAAGTGCTATTTGGGCTTATTACTTATTAGTACTTAGCCCAATTAATATTTATATTTATAAGTAGAATCATACTTAGAAAATAAATTATATATATATATATATAAAATATTCGAGCCGAGCCGAACCGAGCGGAGCTTTGCTCATGCTTGGCTCGTTTACAAACCGAACCGAGCAGAGCGGCTCATTTATAATCGAGCGACAGAAAGGGCGAGCATTTTCCGAGCAATTTCCGAGCGAGTGGCGAGCGAGCGGCGAGCAATTTGCCCAGCCCTAGTCTAACTTGACACGGGCCTTAACATCAACCAAACTTGAAAAACTTGTTAGAGATTTAACCGAATTTCTTTTATATTGTATATTAATACTTGAAATTGAATATACGTTTTCAACAAATAAATTAACCAATGTATATAAAAGGATAAATTACACTTTTCGTCCTTTATGTTTGTACCAGATTGCAATGGATGACCTTTAACTTCAATAATTACAACCACAGTCCTTTTTTTTAAAACTCCTTACACGTTACGTCCTTTAGCACTAACCAGATTAAAAAATTCAGTTAAGTTTATTCACTTAAGGGTATTTTGGTCAATTCATGTTTTTATCTAAATGTTTAATAAATAAAACCAAAAAAATTACATACACTTCATCTTCTCCAATTTCTTAACCCTAAAACCCTAACCACAACATCTTGCTACCACCACCTCTGCCGCCACCACTCCGGCCACACCCACCGCCCCTAACCCTTTGCAGATCTGCAACCCAGTTGTTTACTGGGTTGCTTTTTGTTAATCAGCTTCTATGTATTTAATCTGCTTCTCAAATACAAAACAAAAACCATTTTGTTAAAAACCAAAGTGAAAGTCAACTACACGATTTGTTAACAAATCTGCATAACATAAATGTCAACAGTTCAAACTTTCTTCTAGTATTTACCAACTGAAATTTGGGATTTTGAGAAATGATAAACCCCACTTACTTTCAGATTGGATCTAAGATTCACCAAATCAGCAGATTCATCAAGATATGGCAGGTGCAATTAGTTTGGACCAACAACAAAAGTCAAAATACCCATATCTATCTTCTACACAAAAAAAAAAAAAAAAAGTATTCATGGATTCCCCATTACCATTATCACCATCTCTCCATCACATTTGACCCCTCAATCTCTCAAAATGGAACCATCTGACATCGAATCATTCCTCCAATTCCTCCAAACAAACCATCTTTCAATCTCTGAATCTGCACCCATTGATGACCTCTTCGAAAAAGAAAAATCCAATCTTGATGCTACCCACATCCACAATTTCCTCAACACTGTTCAGCCTCCGGCACCGGTCGTAACAATATCGAGTGAGATCGGAGCAGTGTTGACTTTAAGGCGATCGAGACGAAGGTTAACGACTTGCAGGTACGGATCGGATGGCCAGACGAGGAAGAGAGTGGCGGAGAGGAGGAGGATGTGACGGCGGAGTAGAGTAGCGGCGGAAAAGTCTCCGCCGGCTACGGTGGATGGTTTGGGTTTTCCGGTTGTCATGGTTTCGAAGATTGATGGTGGGGGTTCTCTAGAACAGAGAGGAGCCAGAAATTGTGGTGGTGGGTAAGGGAGCTGGAGGTGGGCAACGGTTGCAGATGAGAGAGAGAGTGAGGGCGAGAGGGGGAGAGATATTTAGGGAGAGGAAGAGTTTAGAGAGAGGGGAAAGAGCCAGAAATCTGATTTCTTTTATTGTTTAAATTTATTTTAGATAAATAAATGAATAAAATTACCAGTTTACCCTCATGTGCAAGGCACATGCCAACTTAACTGAATTTTTTTAACAAGGTTAGGGCCAAAGGACGTAAAGTGTAACGAGTTTTCCAAACAAAGGACTGTGGCTGTAATTATTAAAGGTAAAGGTCATCCATTGCAACTACCTACAAACATAAAGGACGAAAAGTGTAATTTTTCCATATTTAATTGTATTCTCTATACATATATGTATTAGATCAATGTTTGATGAAAAGATGCATAGTGGAAACAATATGTAATAATACACAGGTGTATAAGTATGGTATATACCGACCTACTATAACGATTCGCATATTTATACTTTCTCAATTTAGAAAGTATTGTTGTAATTTTGTTTTTTGGAAACTTCTACTTGTGTTATATTCTATTTCGTCTCAACTTTGTAATTCGAGACTAGTGATCATAATGAAACTCTAAGTATTTTATTCACAATTATGTTAAACTTGTTTGCATATTTGTACTCAAAATCAACATTTCAAAACATCATATAACATGTTTATACTTGCACGATACACATGTGACACCCCACAAAAATGCTCAACCAAACTAGCTTCCTCAATGACCGTTTGCAAAATTTCAGGACGAAGTTTCTTTCAACTTTGGGATGATGTGACAACTCATATTTTCAAGGCCTTTCTCCATGTATTAATTCTTTTCACGCTGTGACACCTGTGTTTGTAATCATTGTAAACAGTTCAGTTATCAATAAAACAAAGGATAAATTACACTTTTCGTCCTTTATGTTTGTACCAGATTGCAATGGATGACCTTTAACTTCAATAATTACAACCACAGTCCTTTTTTTTAAAACTCCTTACACGTTACGTCCTTTAGCACTAACCAAATTAAAAAAATCAGTTAAGTTTATTCACTTAAGGGTATTTTGGTCAATTCATGTTTTTATCTAAATGTTTAATAAATAAAACCAAAAAAATTACATACACTTCATCTTCTCCAATTTCTTAACCCTAAAACCCTAACCACAACATCTTGCCACCACCACCTCTGCCGCCACCACTCCGGCCACACCCACCGCCCCTAACCCTTTGCAGATCTGCAACCCAGTTGTTTACTGGGTTGCTTTTTGTTAATCAGCTTCTATGTATTTAATCTGCTTCTCAAATACAAAACAAAAACCATTTTGTTAAAAACCAAAGTGAAAGTCAACTACACGATTTGTTAACAAATCTGCATAACATAAATGTCAACAGTTCAAACTTTCTTCTAGTATTTACCAACTGAAATTTGGGATTTTGAGAAATGATAAACCCCACTTACTTTCAGATTGGATCTAAGATTCACCAAATCAGCAGATTCATCAAGATATGGCAGGTGCAATTAGTTTGGACCAACAACAAAAGTCAAAATACCCATATCTATCTTCTACACACAAAAAAAAAGTATTCATGGATTCCCCATTACCATTATCACCATCTCTCCATCACATTTGACCCCTCAATCTCTCAAAATGGAACCATCTGACATCGAATCATTCCTCCAATTTCTCCAAACAAACCATCTTTCAATCTCTGAATCTGCACCCATTGATGACCTCTTCGAAAAAGAAAAATCCAATCTTGATGCTACCCACATCCACAATTTCCTCAACACTGTTCAGCCTCCGGCACCGGTCGTAACAATATCGAGTGAGATCGGAGCAGTGTTGACTTTAAGGCGATCGAGACGAAGGTTAACGACTTGCAGGTACGGATCGGATGGCCAGACGAGGAAGAGAGTGGCGGAGAGGAGGAGGATGTGACGGCGGAGTAGAGTAGCGGCGGAAAAGTCTCCGCCGGCTACGGTGGATGGTTTGGGTTTTCCGGTTGTCATGGTTTCGAAGATTGATGGTGGGGGTTCTCTAGAACAGAGAGGAGCCAAAAATTGTGGTGGTGGGTAAGGGAGCTGGAGGTGGGTAAGGGAGCTGGAGGTGGGCAACGGTTGCAGATGAGAGAGAGAGTGAGGGCGAGAGGGGGAGAGATATTTAGGGAGAGGAAGAGTTTAGAGAGAGGGGAAATAGCCAGAAATCTGATTTCTTTTATTGTTTAAATTTATTTTAGATAAATAAATGAATAAAATTACCAGTTTACCCTCATGTGCAAGGCACATGCCAACTTAACTGAATTTTTTTAACAAGGTTAGGGCCAAAGGACGTAAAGTGTAACGAGTTTTCCAAACAAAGGACTGTGGCTATAATTATTAAAGGTAAAGGTCATCCATTGCAACTACCTACAAACATAAAGGACGAAAAGTGTAATTTTTCCTATATAAAATGGTCACATTTTGATTTTAAAATGTTATGTTAGTTTCTTCCCTTTGATTTTAAAATGTTATGTTAATTTCTTCCCAGTTATATATTTTTGGCACAAATAACTCAAAATCAATTTAGTTTGAGTAAATTTCAAAGTTCGTTCTTTATGTATGTCTAAAATATCAAAGTATGTCCTTTATCTTTAATAACCTCAGAAAACATCCTTAATGTTTGAAAAACCAATCAGGTTATGTCCTTTAGTCCTAACACAGTTAGTTTTCATGGTTAGAGTTGACTAAGTCAACCCCACATAAGGGTATTTTAGTCATTTTATCCTAAATGCTAAAATAAATAATTATAAAACAATAAATAAAACAATTTTAAAATTATATATGTGTATATACTTATAGATAAATACAGACACCACATACATAACCCTCACCACCACAACCAACTTGCCACCACCACCATCACCGATCTGCCACCTCCACAACCGCTCTCTCTCATCTCTCTTCTCTCTTCACACACACTTTCTCCATCTATAACAACCACCAACCCACCATGTGCCACCACCACCACCACCACCACCGATCTGCCTCATCTCTTCACACACACTTTCTTCCCCAAATCAAAGATCCCCATATTTCTTCCTCAAAACAAGGACCCCCAAATTTATTTATTAAACCTGGTCGCTGAAGGAGGGCGATGATGCTAGCCGGATTCTTGTTATCATCGTCATCTAGACACCGCCGCCGTCGAAGTCACCTGAACCTCCGCTGAAGGAGGGCGATGATGCTAGCCGGATTCTTGCAGCCGAAGTCACCTGAACCTCCGCTTCAGCACCCAACCTAATCTCATTCACCTGAACCTCCACTTATCTTTCTTGAATCCCTCATCTTCTCACCGATTCAAACCCTAAACCTCATCGGACCTTCAAATTCAATCTCTACAAGCATCCACAGCTCAAAGCTCAATGTTCTCACGTAAGTTCGTACATAACCTTTTCATAGGCCTCAAAACCCTAATTTTTTACAATCTGAAAAGCAAACGACTTTAATTTCCCTTTTCGAACGAATCGGGTATTTGCCTCTGTTACATACGTATCCCCAGTCGCAACATCGTAGTTGAAGACGTGGCCTAAGAACTCACCGTTGATACAATCGCAGGAAAACGGTATGTTTATCCTCTAACCGGCCTGCACGCTATCCTGGTTAGGGATAGATGGAGTATAATTGATGATGTTGGTGGTGGTTGTGTCGAATCGGGTGGAAATTGGAAGGAGTTCTTCTCCTTGTCGAAGGTAGTATGAACCAAGCGATAGATTGCAACCTCTGGTGCATCTGGATTGAGCTAGTGAATTGAGATAAATTGAGGTTATGGATAAGAAGGTGGGCATTAATCGGAACCCTAATTTGAGGTCCAGCATGATTTGTTAGGGTTCATGTGAAATCGAAAGAGGCGTTGACTGAATTGTTGAATAGTGGGAGAATGAATATATGCAGGTTTTGATTTTGATGATTACAGAATAGAAATTGGTTAGTATTGATTGTATTTATTGTTTTTGATGATTATTTATTTTAATATTTATGATAAAATGACCAAAATACCCTTATGTGGGGCTGACTTAGTCAAATTTAACCATGAAAAGTAACTGGATTAGGACTAAAGGACGTAACATGTAAGGATTTGCAAACATTGAGGATGTTTTCTAAGGTTATTAAAGATAAATGACATACTTTGATATATTAGACATACATAAAGGACGAACTTTGAAATTTACTCATTTAGTTTGGGGCGTACAACATCTATTAATAAAATAAAGAACTAATTACTGTTTTTGCCCCTGTGGTTTGTCAAAAATCACTATTTCAGTCAATTAGTTTAAAAATTACGATTTCAGTCCCTGTGGTTTCTCTTTCGTAACCATTTCAGTCTCTGTGGTTTCAGTTTCGTAACCATTTCAGTCACTGTGGTTTCACGTTCGTAACCATTTCAATCCGTTATTCTGTTAAGCACAGGGACTGAAATGGTTATGAGGTGGACTGAAATGGTTACGAAAATGAAACCACAGGGACTGAAATCGCAATTTTTAAACTAATGGACTGAAATAGTGATTTTTGACAAAACACATGGACGAAAACAATAATTAACTCTAAAATAAAATAAAAATACATGAGTTAAACTGGTTGACTGCTTCGCTACAGCCAGGGCCGGCTCTGGGCCCGGCAAACCCGTGCCGACGCTCGAGGCCCAAAATTTCAAAGGGCCCGAAAAGTCTTTATAAGCTTGTATATATTTATTAAATTATATATTTAGTATATTAATCCGTTTATTATGCAAAAAAATATTAGTGGTGTAGTGGCAAAAACCATCTCAAAGTAATGTAAAGGTCTCAAGTTCGAGTCTTTGCTCCATCACTAAGTTTTTATTTTTGTAATTCATTTACCCTTAACCATAATTTTGGGCCCAATTGTTTTCGTCGCCCGAGTCCTAAATTTTTTCAAGAGTTTTCGGGGACGGCTCTGGCTACAGCCGCTTTAACCATTTTTTTTCTTTTGTTTTCTTTTTAACCTCACAATATTTGATCACTATTTTCATGTATGTGTCGGCAAAAGTAGTTCAAGTTAGTTTACGTTTTGATGTATTTTTTTTAAATGAGTCATGTCAAATATAATACCTTTTATTGTATGGTTTGAATTCGAGTTATTTTTATGTTTTATGAGTCATGTCAATTATAATACGTTTTGGTGCTTATTTTTATTGATGTTTTTAGTTGGTCTACGTTTTGACGTTTATGTGCGTGTCGTAATAAACTCAAGTTGCTTTACGTTTCGAAGTAATGACATTTTGACTCCGTCGAGTTTTACGTCCTTATTTTTATGTATGCGTCGTTATAAATTTAAGTTGGTTTACATTTTGATGTTTTTTTTTTTCAAAAATGAGTCATGTAAAATATAATATGTTTTTGTGCTTATTTTTGTGCACGTTTTTAGTTGATCTACGTTTGATCAATAAGTTATTACAAAAAAATACAATACATTCAAATCACGTTAAAAAGAACCGACCCCGCAACGCGGGAAATCAATTCTAGTCTGTGAAAAGGTTTGTGAGTCTTAACTTGATCTGAACCAATTATACTAAACTCAAACCAAAAATCTTGTGTGTGTCATCCTAGATTGAGTCAGCTACCTATTTATTGGGCTAGATGTTTGGGTTTAGTCATGTTGGGCTCACAGATGTTAAGCCTATTGGGTTTGTAATGTAACCTCTTTCTTAAGACTTAACATAGACAAGCTCATGGTCCTCATCCCCTAACATCGGGACGCTTCCTCTATCAATAATCTTCTCCCTTCACCTTGTTATATGCTTTTATTAGGGCGGCAATTCTTGACACGACCCGTCAACCCGATCCAACCCGAACCCAACACGAAAAAAACATGTTTGGGTCGACTAACACAACCTGTTTAAAAAAAACGGGCCGGGTTGACCCGTATTAAAAACGGGCCGGGTTCGGGTTGACCCATTAACCCGTTTAACTATTCAGAAAAAAATCTTTTATATTTTTGTTTTTATTTTTTCCGTTTCTATTTTACATGGTTAGTTATAATAACGTTAATTTTGATACATTGTGTTATTTATTTGTCACACTCATCATTAAACATGTTATCCATAACCCGCTTAAAATGCAACAACTCGTTTATTGATCATCAACTTATATGACTCATTTAAAAATATGGGTTAAACGGGTCGGGTTAGGGTTGAAATCTTTGACCCGAATAATTATAATATGGGTCGGGTTCGGGTTGAACATTTCAACCAATCAACCCGCAACCTCTCAACCCGCTAACCCATTAACCCGACACGATTTACACCCTTAGCTTTTATACAACCCTTTTCTGGGTGGATGCATCATGCATGCATATATCAATAATTATCAAAGTTTTGTAAGAGTTTTTTTTTTTTTCCAAAACAAAATAATATAATAAATAAATAAATGGATCAATACTATGTTTGAATTGAACTAATAAAATTCTCGATATCATAGTATAGTTTTAAACAATAATAATAAAACATATAAAAGTTATTTGATTTAAAAAAATTATAAACTAAATCTAACCCAAAAAAATGTCAACAATTGAGGTTTCTCCGTTTGCATTTTCATGATTTTTAACCTTTTTATTTTGTTATTTATGACGATGATATTGACACCATTGAAAAACTTGATTACTTCTATCTCGATGTAATTTTTTATTGACAAACGACCGTAAAATTATATTAATATATTTATATACATAATAAACGTATTTTCTAAAAGAAATCCTATATATTATATATTTACATTTTCTGTAAACAGAAATTACAAACTAATGGCAGGTAGACGAGCAACAAGCTGCGCCGCTACCCCCTTCTGAATGGCAAACCCTACCCTGCTAAACACAAAATTCTGCCCCTTAACATGTGTGGTGTTACTGCTTACCACCTGTTGAACTCGCTTTAGGAATCGCACCGCGTCAGGGGCGAGAGCGCCAAATGTATCGAAAGCGAACGGGACGAACACGTGCTGATTCTCGATACAAGCTTTTTCGTGTTTAGCTACTTTGCCCGCCTCTGCCTTGTTTATCGCCTGTCCCACCACAAAACCGTGATCCCTTAGCCCAACGAGGGGGGACACACCTGTCAAATCGACACACGCGTGTTTCCCTCCTTCCCATCCAAAAACAAGAATGTCAGCGGGCCGTAGCGTAGATCTCCCTTCTAATGGATCAGTCAAGAAGTTCACGGGAGCTTCCTTTTTTGCCGAGACCCCTGCTCCCTTAAGGACATCATACAGCACATCGCGAACTAAATCATGACGATACTTAAACCCCGGTAATTCTTTGCAATGTACTGCATGCTCCCCAAAAGAATCCAAGCAACACTTTTGACACACAGGACACGGGTCATCAGCCTGGAAAAGGGGTATCATTAAACGGTACTTGAGGATAGCCCGGTATTCCACCGCCGACATACTCTGCCCTAAACCTTCGATGGGAACAACAGACAGGAAATCCTGAGCATGGGGGGCTCGCAAACACTCAAACACGGCTCGCTGGCGAGGGGAAAAGGCAAACTTCTCTTCAACTGTCTTGACGATTTCTCCATATAAGGCATTCGCCAGAATTTTCTGGGCTTTAGGGGGGGCGGTGTCTTTAATGTAGAAATCGCTAAGATCAAGATCGGGAAGAGAACTATGCAGATTGTCCAACGCACCCTTGTAATCAGGGTCCAACAACTCTCCCCCACATTCGCGAAGGATGTGGTCTTGAAGAACCCAAGATTGGGCCCTTGAAGCCACAAAAGCGTAGGAAGAGGCATCCTCAGCTGAGCAAATCCCAAGCCCCCCAAAACGTGTCGGGAGGGAAGCTAACCTCCATTGTAGGTCCCCGAAAAAGGCACCCCCACAAACAACAATGTCCTCGATCGCATTCCGTAGCCCCTTGTCAAAAACAGAGACGGCTTCCCCGACATAAGAAGGCTGACACGTTCTAAGCCCAAACAGCAGTTTAGCAACCCCCATACACGAACGAAGTAGGAGGAGTTCGCTCTGAGGGTTCTTAAGGCGTTTGAGGCATCCCATCAGCTCAACCGCACATTTGGCTCTTTTGAGGGCCAACCCGCTAATAAACGTATTTATATATTAGCGCAATATTAACTTGATTGTCAGAGGATGATCATGAGGCGATACTCGCAAAACCTTTGTGTTTTTTCATTTACGTGCCTTGTATCCTACTAGGAACACATAGGTTTGTAAGAAAATGCCGATTTTTTAGGGTGTCACATAAATTTAATATTGTGGGGGGGGGGGGGGGGGGGGTGATTGAGTTTCATTGTTTCTTTCTATTTTTATTAACTGGTAAAATAGTCGTTTTATACAAACTTTATAAGTTTTTAACGAAAATTAGTATGAGAACCCAAATATGTTACAAACTTGAAACCTCTTGTATTAAACACACAACTATAACGACATTTGTGTAATTAACTCTAACCATTTTTATAATTTTTCCGAACATATCTATATGCCTTGTTTAAAAGAATGAGTTTGATTCAAGAATTTAAATAAATTAAGAATGATGCATTGTTTTTTATACGGTTGGTTACAACCTACCAATCCAATGATTTACAAAAAACGTTATGCGTTGGAAAGTTAAATAAATTATTTAGCAGGAACCATGTGAAATGTTCGATAAACAACCAATTGTATCAGGAATCAAGCTGTCACACTCCTTTATTCTCTTTATATAATAAACTCATTCTCCTGCATTTCAGAATATCAATTCCTCATAACAATAGTATGGCGCAAGTTAGCATTGTGAAGAAGGCTTCCATGATTGCAATCGTCGCGGTTGCTCTATCTGCGGCATCTGCTGTGTCGGCTCAAGCTCCGGCACCTTCCCCTGACGCTGGAGCCGCGTTCTCTCTCCCTGCTTCTGGTGTGATGGTCGGGACTTCTCTGCTTCTCTCGTTCGTCGCTCTTTTCAGAAATTAATATCGTTTTCGGTTCAACTTTGTTTACTGATTTTCGGATTTTTTTTTTCTGTTTTACATGTTGTATATTTGTATGATTGAATTGATTTTATGGGAATAAATCTACATATTACTATGAAATACATGGTTTATTTATTGGCATCCGTTAGATTTATTTGTTAGAATGATTGGGAACTCAAAGATAGTCTAAATAAATCCTACAAGTAAATAACAAATACGAACATACTGCAAGTTTGGATAAGCTTTTCCATTTCTCCTTATTGACTTTTTAACTTCCTTATCTCCTTTTTGGAAAAGTCACAACCAAGTAGGGGTGCAAACGAGCCGAGTCAAACCCGTGCTCGACCAGGCTCGAGCTCAAGCTCGATTAACTTATGAGAGCTCGGCTCGATTTGAGGTTTGTTTTCAAAGCTCAAGCTCGGCTCGTTGGTATTTTCTCAAGCTCGAGCTCGGCTAGGGCTCGGCTCGTTTATTATCTATTAATTAATATATTAAATAAAAATAATATAAATAATAGACTTTTTAGGCTTGCGAGCTCGATAAGTGAAGCTCGGGATCGGACTCGGTTACTAAATAAGCTTATTTTTAGGTTCGAGGTCGGCTTGTAAACAAGTTTAAATAAGCTCGGCTCGAATCGTTTACAATAAGGCTCGATAAGGCTCAACGAGCCTAACGAGCTTCACATGCGAGGCTCGAGCCCGGGCTCGATAAACAAACGAGCTTTATTTTAGGCTCAAGCTCGGCTCGTGCTGATAAGGCTCTGCTCGTTTTGAGTTTTTTCTCGAGCCGCTCGACTTGTTTGCACCCCTACAACCAAGTGACTTTTTCATTTTTCCTTTTCAATGCCTAAAATGCTTCTTTTCACCTTATTACCCAAACATCATTTCACAAAAACTCTTTTTTCAAGAAGTTAATAAGGCATAAGGAGGTAAAACAATCTCATCCAAACATGGCCATAGCTCAATACAAAACAAACTTTTAGGGAGAACCATATAGTACGTACGCATGTACATAGTGTTTATTTGTAAGAATGATTGGGAACTCAAAGATGGTCTAAATAAATCCTACAAGTAAATAACAAATACGAACACACTTCAATACAAAACCAACTTCAAGAAACACAATCTCCACTATCAATCTAGAAATCCTATGATTAAGATTGCATGTTATATAAAATAACTTTTAAGAAACATGTTACAGACTACCAAAAGTACGTGTAACAACTTTTTGCTTTTTCACTTTTCTATCTTAGAAATCCTATGATTAAGATTGCATGTTATATAAAATAACTTTTCAGAAACATGTTACAGACTACCAAAAGTACGTGTAACAACTTTTTGCTTTTTCACTTTTCTATCTGACATACTGACATGTAACAAGTTTGTCTGTTACACAAAAAAAAAAATTCTATAAAAACATGTAACATGTTTTTTATATGCACTACACTTTGAAAACTCGCAAATTTTAAGTTCGAAAATGTTACACTTCGTAAAAACCTGTAAAAATTGTTGTTGAAAAAAAGTGTAACATGTGATGTTACATCTACTTAAACGGCAAAATAAGTGAAACATATAACTTTCTCTCCTGACAAAGTTGTTACATGTCAGAATTCTAAAAAAGGTTGTAACACGTGGAAACATGTGGTTTATCCATTGAGTTTCTTGAGTTATTTGAACTCAAAGGAGTTTTTCCTTTGTAATTGTCCTAAGTAAGTGGTAAATGATTAGTTGGACCAAACATAAGGGCTCTACCTTTGAAATCTGTAAAGATCAAACGTAAGCGTAGTCGGATGTCAATCGAGCTTGAACCGATGGGCAACTTCGAGACCTGAAACATTGGGTAATAAGACAGGTATGTGCATAAGCAGTGACGAACCCATGATTTTCTTTTTCAAGGAGGGTAATCGTGGTGCTTAATCAAACTTTTAAGGAGAGTGATCGAGATTTTTTTTACTAAAAATAACTAATTTTTTTAGGCGGGGCGGATGCCCCCCTCCTTAAAGAGTAGGTCCACCATTGGGCGTAGGGCTGTCCAAACTGCTCGACGATCGCTCGAAAAATGCTCGTTCGATTCCCGCTCAGTTTGTAAATGAGCCGATCGGATCGGTTCGATTCAAATTCAATCCGAGCATGAGCATAGCTCCGCTCGCTCGTCGATCGCTCGGTTTCGCTCGAATTATTTTTATTAATAATTAATATATATATTTATATTATAGATTTTATAGATAAAAACCCAAAAAAATATAATAGCCCAAAAAAAAACTAAAAGCCCAAATAACATTCAACCCAACTTAATATTTAATATATAAATCTAAGTATCTAACCCAGAATCTATTCTTCCCTAATCAGTCGTATTCAAATTGCCGCTCTAATCTCGGTCTCACTCTCTAGTCTCCACAGTCATAGACTCACAGTCTCCGTCTCCGACCCTCTAATCTCCGACACACATATCGCCGCTGTCTCTAGTCTTCAATCTTCGGACGGTCTTCAACAGTTCTTCAATCTGCTGTTTTTTTTAATCTGCTATTTTTTTAATCTGCTGTTTGGTATGTTATGTTTCTGTTTGGTATGTTTGTTATAGTAGCATAGAGAAAGATGGAGATCGATGACATTCGACAGTTGGCAAACTTTTGATGTAAACATAGTTGGTGATTAGCTGTTGTTTGTCCCAGGTCCTTTCTAGCTTCTTGCTAGTTGGGCCTGGTTGGTTGTATTCGCACTTTATTTTGTGTTGCTTTTGTATTCGCACTTTATTTTGTGTTTCTTATGTATTCGCACTTTATTTTATGTTGCTTTTGTATTCGCACTTTAAGTTAGAATTTGTTTTTGTTGAACGAAGCCTTATTATTCAATCGAGCGAAAACGATTCGCTCGCTTTTTTTTTTAGGATTTGATAAAAACTGAGCGAAACCGAGCCGATCGGATCGGTTCGATTCAAATTCAATCCGAGCATGAGCATCACTTTTGCGATCGGTTTTACAAATTTGATCCGCTCGGATCGGATCGGTTGTAATTCAATCCAAGCATGAGCAGACCCTCGATCGGATCGGATCGGATCGGATCGTGAACACTTTGG
This sequence comes from Helianthus tuberosus, assembly GCA_030545235.1. Taxonomy (NCBI): domain Eukaryota; kingdom Viridiplantae; phylum Streptophyta; class Magnoliopsida; order Asterales; family Asteraceae; genus Helianthus; species Helianthus tuberosus. Next base: position 146,268,115 of record CM060352.1, read on the forward strand.
GCGTAAGACTGGGTATGAAGGTGTGTAATTAGTTTTAAAAATTATCAAAGCATGGTATTAGGTGATACTTCATTCGATTACCTTACCTGAAACATGAAACATGCTTACTTGTTTACCTTAGCCATACTTGTAAACAACTTTTTTTTTTCATTTTTGTTTTATTTTGTTATATGTAATAGAATGATCTACCATCTATATATGATAAAATGAAAAATGAATAAACAGTATTTTCTTATTATATTCATTTAATAGACTATGAGGTATGGGACGAGGGTTGGGGCGTTGGTTGGGTATAAATGCCCAAATTACCACCCCTGTGGGCTTGGGTTTTGGCGTGACCCCTTGGGCGGGAGTTTCAGCCCGGGCGTCGGGCATGCCTAGCGGTCCTTCGTGCCCGGCTCTCATTGGCTGGGTTGGCTAAGCCATAGCGGCAAGATTTAAATTTTAAAAAATAACCGTTTGGCTTGGCGTTGGGCATGCCTAGCGGTCCTTCGTGCCCGGCTCTCATTGGCTGGGTTGGCTAGGCCATAGCGGCAAGATTTAAATTTTAAAAAATAACCGTTTGGTCAAGCCAAACGGTTCACCCAAATCACTATAAAACCCCCCAACCCCACCACCTGTCCACATCGCCCCAACCCTTCACTCCACCTACCCGAACCCACTACCCACACTTGATACCGGCACAACGTAATGAAGGGCCGCCAACCCGGTGAGACCCGTTACTTGCCGGAAGCTTTCGCTAGCTACCGGCACACGTGGGGAACGACCGGCACAATTTAAACGCGTGCCAACACAAGTGGCGCGAGCTACGACCGAAGCTCGACCGTTTTAAAGCCTACTACGATAGCGTCCCTGGCGGTGATATAAGTCACGAAGACCGGGTGGCGGTGGCCAACATCGAGTTCCGAGGCAAGGAGGGGAAGCCGTTTGACAAGTTCGCCCTGTTCGAAATCTACTTAACGTTTTAGGCTTTTTTTTTAATTTTGTAATTTTTTTTGTAGAATTTTGTAATTTTTAGGAACTTTTAATAATAATTTTAGGCTTTCTTTTAATTCTGTGTGTATTTTTTAATTTTAATTTTTTTTTTTAATTTTTATAAAACTGGCCAACCCACGCGGGCTAGCCACGCTCCGCCATACCGACTCAACACGTCACTCACCCGCGGGGGGGCTCGAAGTCCACGTGTCAACCCATGCCCCAAACCCCCACCCCACCATACCCCACGGTCGAAAATACCAATGCCTTTTGCGCAACGCGCGTCATTAAAAACACTAGTTTTATTAATTATTAAAGTAGCAATGCATATAGCAAAGCCCAATGAGTAATTTTTTTCAAACTAACGAGTGATTAACCAACATGTACCGATGGGTATTGGGCCTAGTGACCGGTTTGACTCAGAGTTTTACAATCGAATGTGTAAACACCGCCCAAACTCATCTCATTATCATCCCTACTCTTGACAAACATTTATATTAGATGAGACGTGACGTGGTCTATACTCTATTGCTTAAATCATTAGAACAACTTTAGAAAAACATCTTTTTAAATCATTTCGAAAGTAAGAAAATCTTTTAATTTATTAAATATCGAAGAAAGAAATTCATATGAGCTGCTAACCCATTGTTGAGTAAATTGTCATTTTAGTCCCTGAGTTTTTGTCCAAATTGTCATTTTAGTCTAAATAGTTTTTTTTCTCCTCTGGGTCCCTGGCTTTTCCTTTTTCTTGTCATTTTGATCACATTGCCTAATTTAGTCTAAAAACCAGGTTATAATCAGGGGTATTTTTGGAATTAAACTATTATGAGGTTTATAAATTATGTTGTAAACTAACCCTGGTTATCAAAACACAACAATTATGCCAAAAATACCCCTGGTTATAACCATATTTTTATACTGAGTTAGGCAATGTGATTAAAATGGCAAGAAAATGGAAAAGTCAGGAACCCAGAGGAGAAAAAAAACTATTTGGACTAAAATGACAATTTGGACCAAACCTTAGGAACTAAAATGGCAGTTTACTCCCCATTGTTTAATTGAAAAGTTTTATTTAACTGTTTTCTCTTTTTGTTAATCATATAATATAATAAAATAGCATTAATAATCTAAGAACATGTTGTAAGGCTGTATTGAATGATTGCAAATATCATGTGGATGTTTGGTGAACAAAACAGCAAATTGCAAGCACAAATCAAGCTGTAATGTTAATTCATGTACCCAAACACCCCCTATAAATAAACCTTTTTCCTGTTAAATATCTACTGTCTCCAGTGGGCATCATTCAGTGCAGGTGTAAGTAGAGATGGCACAAGTTAGCATGGTGAAGAAGGCTTCCATCATTGCCGTCGCTGTTGCCGTCGTACTCTCCACCGCGTCGGCTCAAGGTCCTGCACCCTCTCCTGACGCTGGAGCGGCTTTCTCAGTTTCTGCTTCCGGCTTAATGATCGCAACTTCTTTGCTTCTTTCTTCTCTTGCTCTTATATTGAAAAATTGATTTCTTTTTATGTATTTTTAATTATTTGATGATTTTTCTTTTTTGTTAATTCGTTTTTGTTTTGTGTATGTTTGAGTTGATTCATTTCCTACATGTAACTACGTATTTTAATGTTATCATTTATGAATATGTGTTGGTAAATGATTAAAAGTTGCAACCTTTCTATGTTAATATTTTATCAACAAATATAGCTTGTTTTATATTTGTCCGGTGGCCGGGTATTTTAATGTGAAAACCAATGATATGTCATAAATCCTAGGTTTAGCAAAGCTTAACATGCCTCTCTTCTTGTTGGTTATAATGCCTTACTTGCAATTTTGTCAAACTTTTGCTTATGTTAATTCCAAAATCAGCTCGTTGCCGGAACTCGTGAATTGAAACCACTACCATGTGTCTATGCTCGCCTGCAAAACTAACACTGTTAGCCTCGTCACAAAGAACATAGGGGTGTGTTCGTTACCAACCTCCGGGGTGAGAGCAAGAAGGGTTTCTTTTGTAATAAATGATCAGTAAATTCAGGTGGAGATATACCGTTTTGATAAGTTATCTTACCTGGTCTTTCATCCAGCCGATGGTAGAGGAGATCATTAAATGCTCTGATTTAGTTTGTCATTGGAGAGTTTCCTGAGCCTTTGTGTAAGACCCTGGACACCTTACCGTCGGGTCACATCGTAGTGTACTTTTTAAAAATAAGTCTTTTCTCGAAATATGCAGCGAAAATTTTCGATTAAAAACAGTACATGATTTATCTAAACTCAAATGTAATTTAGTCATTAACAAACTGAATTCCTTCCACCCTAACACAAGTAATCCCATCCGCTAGTCAAGAACAACACCTACAAAACAATCTAACATACATGCAAAAGTCAGCTACCCTGAGTGAGTTCTAAAAGTTTAAGTTAAAGCATTTCAAATTAACCAGTCGCAAACACTTTATTTTAAAACCAAAACACCATCATTATAAAATCACCAACATTGTATTAAAATATGTTAACATCCATTTAAAGTTCAATGACACCAACCCGTCGCCCAAAACGACCCGTAACTTACAACAAACAACCCTACAAGTAATTCTTTCTGATGTGGATTAATTTACCTAAATACCAAAGGACAATCCTCAATGTGTATTAATTTATAGGCCGATTAACCACTCCGACCCGTATCTAGGACATAACAATTAATGACCTACAAGAGTCGTTTATCATTAAAAACAATTACTCGTCAAAACTCATTCCCCAAAACATACAATATATATCTTAGAATAAATTCAGTTGCAACTTAACCTCATTCTACAACTACACAATAAATAAACATCATTCATCACCCGCATAACTAATCATCATTCGTCACCCGCATAATTTTGATTTGAAATAATAGGCGTATCAGATTCGGATATGCAATGGCACTAATCTTGTGCACCGAAATATGCTCAAAGGATAATCTATTAATTCACTATTGCATAACGTTTCTTACAATTTCTTTATTGAACTATTTATAATCTACATTCTGAATCAACATACGCTATTGATTCTCTATCTATCACATGCAGGGTCGGACCTACCTTGTATCAAGGGATATTTCTTCCTCCAACTATTTGAATACATGAAATACTAATACATAGATAGCACATTAAAAATAATATTATTTATATGTGACATTCACCTTTTTTTTTTTTTTTTTTTTTTTTTACAAAGTCAATTTGTATAAAACTGCCCGGCTTTTATTTAATCTTTACTTTAATTGTGATAAAAATTCCATGGGATTACCTGTTCATATAAACTAGTATTAAGGCCCCCCGCGTTGCGGCGGGGGTCGTAAACCGTGCCAAGTAGAACCAATGCTATATCACTGTCAGCGACCAGCAACACCAAAAAATGGGTAAAAACAAAATAACAAAAAAGGAGAAAATAACACCGAACGAAAAGCATACGTAAAATCGTTGAACCATGCATGCTCGTTGTGTCGTGTTAATGCGAAAAAATTAGACTAAAACGTAAAACATAGAAAAGAATAACTAAGTTGATCTAGGACCCCGCTCGTTGCGACGGACCTGTCAAACAGGTAAATAAAGACGCATTGCGACATACCTGTCAAATGGAAAAAGATATACGAAAAAAACATTGAACCCACACGCACGTTGCAACGTATTCACTCGCAACATTTATAACGAAACATAACACGAAAAATTTGCAAAAGATGAAAAGTATGGGGGATCAAAGTTGAAAACTAAAAAGTTGTAGGGGTTAACTTGCAAGAGTTGAAAATATTTGGGTAAAAGTAAAAAAAAATCAAAGAGGTAAAAATGTATAAAATGAAAACCATAAAATTAGAAGTAAAAAAAACCAACCCTTTTTTTTTTTTTTTTGAAAAACCCCCTATGCTTAAAGTATAACTCCATAAAGCACCAACATGTTACTAATTTATAGTATGTTAATGTCTTACTTCCAATAACAAAGGTAAAATAAAATATAATTAAATTATGATTTGTTGTATGGTTATTCAACATTTATCATTAGATATCTTTAAACAACAAGGTCTTGAGGGTTAAAGTGGTTAGTTTTTGTTACTACCTTGTTCAATTATAAAACACTAAGCACACATAAAACCAAGTAGTTTACTAGTTCCTGTATTTCATTAATTTTTTTTTTGTCGTTTTATTTACTTATAGTTATTTATTAATATTTTTTTTATTATGGATTTGTTACATCAGAAAGGAGTCAGAGATCACCTGCTCATGCAATTTATCATGTGACAACTGCTATTCTCAAAGATTTAACCTCACCGGGCCTCCCCAATGAGGGGGGGTGTGGGGTGTCTCGCACCCAAAAAATTGTGACACCTTGCCGTTCAAAAAAAAAAACAATGATGCAGCTCTTTAAAGGACAACTTTTTGCTAATATACTTATAATCTTCCTGAGAACATGTCTAGTGGTACACATGAATAAAGCCCCTACCTATGGGCATTTTACGACACGTGTCATCCCAGTCAGCAAAGGGGCATTATGGGCGTTTTTCACAAATGGGCGTAGTGGGATAATGTCCAATAATGCCCCATCAATGATTACCTAATTAGTATTTTCTTGTTTTTTTTAATTTAAATATAAAGGTATTTGAGTTGGAAGCACATGATTGGCTGGTTAAACCCTCTTCAGTGTTATTCAAAAAACGACAAAAGCCAAAAAGCCGAAAAACACGCCCAATAACACCGGGGTGTAGTGGCGAACGGGCGTGATTGGGCGTTTTCTTCGAATTTTTTTATAAAACACGCCCCATTACGGGCGGTCTGAGACGGAGATCAGCTTGTCTGGGTAGCACATTGGTTGTCAAGAAGAAATCATCATAATTTCTTCCTCCAACTATTTCAATACATGAAACACTAATTGTCACACCCTAACTGATGGCGGAAATATCAGAGTGAGACGAAAACAAGATTGCAAGAGACTTCATAACGACTATTTTGTGACAAATATCATTTCATTACTAAAGCAAAAATACAATGTTTGGAAGCAAATTATAACATCTTGTAACATAGAAATCAAAGAACTATACATGAACTAAAATTTAAAGTGTGTTTCTAGCCGTCCTACTAGATTTCTTTCAACGTAACGCTATCAAAATCCTGCAATACATATTAAAGTACATGTCAACACAAAAGAGCATTGGCGAGCATACAAGTTCGAATTACTAGCATAAGTATAAAAAGTTTAAACATATCCACATAGCATAATCATATACTAAAGCATATCATTACATCACTAGCACGAATTACATAATTGCCAACCCAAAGATTCCATTGGTGTAATCTTGTCGTCACAACGACACGTCCATTTTTGTATAACTTAACATGACCACAAGAATACGGGCGGTGTGCTACTCCTATAGCGCTATACATGTTAAGGTAGGCTCGTACGAAGTTAATGACAAGAATAGTGCAAGTAAGGCTTCTAGCATGTATGAATTTCTAAGCATCGCGCATTAAGCATGTATAATGGATTGTTTGTTTGTGTCAAGCATATTTGTATGTGATTGTGTAAATTAGATAAGTCATGTGTATTGCACCCCAAAAGTGTCTAAAATTAAAAAGGGGGTCATGTACACTCATGGTTTGCAAAGCTTCCAAATGACGCGCGAGTAAAGAGTCTTGAGTTGTTGGAACAATGAAGTCACCCTAGAGGGAAACGGAGGCGTGTAAGTTGCGGTTTTTGTTCAATGGATTAGATTAGGAATTCAAGAGTTAACGCATTACGTATGTAAATCAAGGTACCATGAGAATGGTCATGCAAGGAGGTAGGATGATGAACATTCATTAAACCTCATTATATGATTCACCAAAGCACAAAGTCTCCAACGTAGTTTATGACTCGGTTGGTCATGAATAAAGTAAAAGTACAACTAATTAAGCTTGCTAAGTAGCCAAGTAAGAGCAACCCGAGCGTGTCATACCCAACATGGAAAATGTTGGAGGATAGGTGGGGTTAACTTACTTTGATTCTTGGAAGCTACTTAGTCTTTGTCTAAGTCACTTAAACAACCAAGTGAGCTAGCTAGATGCGTTCATCCCAAGCATGGAAAGTGTTTGGGGACGTGATGTAGCCTTGTTCACTTTATGTCTAGGAAGTTGTTTTAGTGGCTTAGTGGTTGGAAGACGAGCATCAAATCAACAAGTGAGGTAGTGGAACTAGGTTGGGAAGCCAAGGCTTCCATGGTTCACACTTTCACCAAAACTCAAGTCTCACCATATTGAAGATGGTGAGCTTGGATGGTCTCAACACTTGTAGGTTGTCTAAAACCTTGTCAAAATAGAAAGTTTAGAGGGTGTTTGCACCTCTAAACTTATAGAAATCAACCACACTCAAGCTCCTTAACCATAGACTTGGTTAGAAGCAAGGTAGGTACAAGATTTCACAAGTTTGAACATATTTATAAAAGTTTAAGTAAAGTTTTCTTCAAAACATAAAGTTGGACCACAAAATGGTGATGTCCCACCTTAGTTTACCATTGTAAACTTGTGGAAACACTCCTAGAGGTGTTCCAGGCTTTCAAGAAAAAGAAGAGATAAAGAAACATGGAAGAAAGTGAGGTAAAGGCTCACTTTTGGACTTAGGTGAATCTGCATTCAACTTGTATTTTCAGCTGATTAGAGAGTGTTTGAAGGTTTGGAAAAGTGAAATGGAGGTGTAGGAGGCTTGGTTTTATAATGGGGGATTAGGGTTTGAGTCTAAATGAAGTTATAAAGTGATTGGGTGGAGAAAAGGAGGTGGAAAATTGGCCAACCACAACTTTCTGCGGATCAAGGCTTCTCACCACCCGCGAGCTGAAAGGGTAATTAGCTCGCACCCTCGCGAGAAGCCAATTTTCATCCGGAAGTTTGTTTTATTACAATTTAGCCCCTAGACATTGATATGTTTATCATTTTATGTCATTTTCGTGTATTTTAGCCCATTTTTAGGTATCAAGGTATTGTATGAGTTTGATGCATGTATGATTAATATTTCTACGTATTTTGAGTCTCGATTTTGCATATAAATATGTATTTAACGATTGATTGCGTATAACATAAGTATGTATCACGTATATGTATAAAATGAATTTCCATTATGATCAAAGCCTCAGATCACAAGATTGGAAACGAAATACGAATACGACACGATTACAAGTTTTTAAATATAGAAATACGAATACAACTTTCTATATAAGAAAGTACAGAAATACGAAGCGTTACACTAATACCCCCACTTTTAATATGGTGTTAGACTATTGGTAACTCATTGTTTTCATGAAGAAGGTGTTGTGGAACAACCTTATAGCAAACCTAATATTATACATATTATTTTCAACTGGTGATGAATAGTAAAATTGATGTTTTAATATTATATTTGTTTAATTTAATTTTTTCTAATTTGTTTTTTTATTGAAAATGGATATTGTGTTGCTATCGTATCAAATCGAATCGAAACCGATAATGATATTTAAGATGGATATCATGACACTATTGTACTAAATCCAATTGAAAGTTTGAAACCGATAATGATATTTAAAATGGATACCATGACGCTATCGTACCAAAGCGAACATGAACCGACAATGATATTTAATTTGTTTTTTTTTTCTATCGTAAACTATACAAGTGCCAATAAAAATATAAGAAACACATTTTTTGTATCGTAAAATTGTACGAGTATTGATATGGGACTTACCGAACCAATTTCAACCGAATAACATCAGTACCAATATCGGCAGTATGGGAGCCAATATTCGTTTTTATAGTTTTCAATTGATATTTTTCTATCGAAAACTGTAAACTATACGAGTGCCAATAAAAATCTAGAAAAACAATTTTTTTATTGTACACGATACAAGTGTTTATACGGAGCTAACTGAACCGATTTCAACCGAAAACATCGGTAAAAAATATTGGTAGTATCGGAACCGGTATTCCTTTCTATGGTTTTCGATTGATATAAAGTACGTATTCTTTTGGGCATAACCCGATTTATTTAATAGTTTTCTCTTTCAGCTACTATAGCGAGTGTCGGTACCAGAACGAACCCAATGGATATCAACTAAGTTCCCGCCGCATAGCGCGGGGAAAACCACTATTATTATACATATGAATTTAGAGTCATCATGAACAGTACATATATTTTAGTTCTTTTATTAATTTTATAATTATTAAAGTATTTTATAAAAAGAAGATGATTGATTGTTATTATTAAGATGTTAGGTGGGAACTTTAATAATTAATTATAAACATATGTTAATACTAAATACGAATGAACAGAGACTTTCAATATTTTCTTTTATATTTTTAATATTAATTGCTTTATAATTGAGTTTGATTTTTTCGCTAATAACTTGCATTTGTTAAGTTGTTAAAAAACTGAATGCGTAGTTGTGCTTAATTTTTTTCTCGACTTTTGGTATAAATTTTGTTGGAAACGGAGTTGGATTCATAATAACGGTTTATTTTGTATGGTAAACTATACGAGTGCCGATAACATTTGTTAAAAAAGGGAGTTGTATTAAAAAATATTCTTTTTCATAGTAAACTACACATATATCAAAACCATATTAGTACCATGACAATTTCAACAAAACAACATTGGTACCGATATCGGTAGTATCGAAACCGGTATTCATTTTTATGGTTTTCGATTGATGTAAAATACGAAACGAACCAAACCAACACTAACCGAGTTTCCGCCGCGTAGCGCGGGGGAAATACACTAGTTATATATAGAAAGGAAAGAGGGGATGGAGGTGGAAGAACTCATATTATTGATATAAATGTCAAATACAAATGCTTCTACTTATAGGGTCTTTACATCAATGCAAAACTAACGAAGACATGAAAGTTATATGTAAAGAGTCACCATCATATTGTGATGCATTCGTGACAATTTGTGTGATTCTAGTATTTTTTACGAATTCTGTAGACTAGTCCCGTGTACTAAACATGTTTCGTTTCGAAAAAATATACTTCAAATACCTTTTCGTATTTCAAAGAAAATCACTAACACGAATTAGAAAACCAATAAATACTTAAAAGAAATTTAGTTTATGAAAAACTTTCAAATTAAATTATGAAAACTTGAACTCAATTTGAATTGATTGTGTGGTGAATTTTTACGAGTTTACACGTAGCTACAAACTCCATAGAGACATACAACATGCACTTAGTATTTACAATTTTTAGGAAAAATAATAAAAAAAACACGACTATTATTATAGAGAGAGATATGAGTGTCACAAATTCTTAACAGGTTTTGCAAGAAAGATTTGTATAAAATAACTTCAGAGTTGTTGACCATGACTATAAAGATGAACTAGGAAACATTGGGACTTAAACCACATCGTTAAAGAATATAATGAGTGTATCAATGTAACACCAAGCAAAAGCCCTTAATTACGAGTGAATGTTGTTGTAACACTTGCTCCTGCCTTCTCTCTTGAAATGTCATGTGTAATTGTGTTTTTCCTTGATTATGTTTTAACGTTGTGTGTGTGTGTTTTTTTTTTTTTTTTTTGGCCAATTAATATATTTGTTTTTTTTTTGGGTATATGAACAATATTATTCCAAATTAGCAAATTACAAACAAGTGGCAGGTAAACGGGCAACAAGCTGCGCCGCAACCCCCTTTTGAATTGCAAAACCAATCCTACTAAAGACGAAACGACGATGGGTAGGGGTTGTATGTTGGTGGATGAAGCCTTGAAGAAGACTTAAAAGAAGCACTAACTAAACAATCACATTCTACTGTTTAGTTATCATAAAGCTTATTATATTTGTTAGCTTTATTAGGTTTCATGAATAACAAAGTCGTTGTAGTATAGTGGTAAGTATTCCTGCCTGTCACGCGGGTGACCCGGGTTCGATCCCCGGCAGCGGCGATATTGTTTTTTAGTAATACAACGTGCAGTTGTGGAGCTTCAAGATCAATATAGGACATGTCACCGAACAACACTTATTTAGATTACGACGTAAACACAATGTTAATACAACGGCGATATTGCTTTAGATTACGATGTAAACACAATGTTCAAATATATAAAAACATACAACACCTTTTCCAAAAATATAAATATAAACGGGCAACCTGGCGGATGCAGGATTTTATTCTAATGGGTTACTTTTGGTAAATTCTCTTTAATTCTCACTATTTTTTTTTCTAAATTCCACAAAGTTCTCACTAATTTTTCCGTTTTTTCCAAACACACTGGTTCCTAGGAACCCACAAATATGGGCTAGATCCGCCCCTAACCTGCGAGCCAGAATGGTTGATCCAAAACAGATTTGCTTACCTGAATGTGCTCACGGATTCGACATTAAACCAATCCGAAAGCATTTAAACTAAATTCAAACCAGCAAAATCCGAGTTCTCACGTGTCAACTACAAATGATCAAATGAAGCAGAAACGTACAAAACCACTAACCAGTCAACAGTTACGAATAATTCAACTGAAGCTAGTAATTAACAAGGTAAATCCACATGACATTCATACGGGTCGGTCGTTTCCTACACACATCTGTTCATGAATCAAGAAGAGCAAATTGTACTCGGTGCAGTTTCTCTTGTACACTACCAATGCTAGACCTTGTGGGGGCCACTTTTGTAGGTGTAGAACGTTCAGATTGCGAAAACTGAATCAAGATTTGCATTAAAAAGGTAACAATCCCCAACCCGATTGCAGTGAATGTGAGCCCCTTCCATGAGGATAAAAGATTAGACCATTGCAGGAACTTGAAGATCCCGAGTACAAGCAGACATGCCCAAGATACAACCACCTATTGCACGCACCAAATATGTAAATAAAGTTACAAACATAAGAAATAAATGAAAAAAATAAACATGAAACGGGTCAAACATGTTGAACAGGTGTAAGGTCACCCAAAATGCATTTTTAGTACATTAAAACCTACTACAAGGGCTATAAATGCGCATAAAACATTTATCAAATTTGATATCATTTGCTTAAATTTCTTGATAGTTTTCCATCAAAAAGAACCAAATGCGTACAGCATGCTCAATCACTTTATTTAGAAAACCGAAGTTATCAAATAATTAAGAGTAAAATGCCATTTTTGTCCCAGAGGTTTGGCTACTTTTTCAACTTTCGTCCAAAGGTTTGTTTTTCCGCATCTGGATTCAACAGGTTTGAAATCTTACCGATTTCATCCATTTTGGATCTAGATGCGAAAATACAAACCTTTGGACAAAAGTCACAAAACTGGCCAAACCTCATGGACGAAAATGGCATTTTACACAAAAATTAATAAACAGTTGAGGCATAAAACCTACTAAATGCACACAACACATAAATTGTTCCAAACAAAAACAAAAAAGAAATATGTTTAACGTCAACATGGCCCGTTTTGCATGTAGAATAAATTACTTGTTTTGACCCGTTACCCAACCCACCCACTTTGCCATAACTATAACAATGTTCTTACCACACGAGACTTCAATGGTCAGCCGATGTCATGGAGTTCTGAATCAGGAAAGGCGTTATAGTCTTATGTTTGTCTAATAAATCATCCTGCAGATCACAAAATAAATAATCAATCGAGCCTCAATAAGTGGCGCTTAACTTTGAGATGAATGCAATAATATATACCATATAGTTAAGATGATACATATAAAGAAACTACCACAATAAGCGGCGCTTAACTTTGAGATGAATGCAATAATATATACTATATAGTGAAGATGATACATATAAAGAAACTACCTCAATAAGCGGCGCTTAACTTTGAGATGAATGCAATAATATATACTATATAGTGAAGATGATACATATAAAGAAACTACCACAATAAGCGGCGCTTAACTTTGAGATGAATGCAATAATATATACTATATAGTGAAGATGATACATATAAAGAAACTACCTCAATAAGCGGCGCTTAACTTTGAGATGAATGCAATAATATATACTATATAGTGAAGATGATACATATAAAGAAACTACCTTGGCAAAAAAAATCTTTACACCATTGTGCAACACCTTCATCTGTTTCTGGCAGGTCCTTCATTAAATGACGCTTAACTTTGACATGAATCTGCACAACGAAAATGAGTCAAATGAGTCAAAAGTTCCCGAAATGGAGAAAAGTGTTTCGGGCCTGAGCTAAAGGCTTACCACAGACGGCTGCCCACTAAAGAGCCTTCAACCATGAATCAAGGTCGTTGATAACTAAAGAAATATACCGCGTATAACTAATTTTGCTTTCTGATCCACAATCCCGATTTGCCTCCTTGCAATGTTGGTTCAATCACCACCAAATCCAGTTTAAATAATGAATTTGAGTAAAATAAAAAATAATCAGCCAACTGAGACAAACAGCTTTCTAACTCTTTAGCATCAGTTACATTTTAAGTATACCGATTGTGTAGGAGCCAACAGCCAAAAAAAATCTAAAAGACAACCAATAAAAACAAAAATACAGAAAAACAAGAAGCATACAAAAACTCTAGATTATTATCATAAATCTCAATATTAATTCTGAAGATAGCTGAGTGATCAAAAGGCCTTTGAAGCAATTATTACTTCCGGTGATACATGTGGGGCCTGTAAGAGAGTTTTAAGCATCTGCATCTCTGACTCTGTCCGATGACCCTCAGGGCGTATGCAGCTTATGGTCACCTTCTTCAGCTTAGGTGACCTAGCCAATATAAACTTTACAAAATCCATTTCAGGCTTCGAGTTGTTGAAACGTTCAATCTCCAATTCATTCAGATGCTCCAACCAAACATCTGAATATTCTTCCCATTCAAAGGAGTATATCTCATGACAAATAATCCCCCAATGAATCTACATGAAGGTTCATCTTTTTTTGTGTCAGGGAGGGTGTTTTGGCATGCGATAATCAAATAAACAGGTTATGAAATATGATCATAATATTTACCTCCAGCTTAATTTTCTCCAAGTTCGGTGAACATTTGATAAAAACAAGAAGAAAAGCTAATCCACAATGCTCAACAAGAGTCATATCTTCGAAACAAAGGTATCTGAGGTGAATTAGTGAGGTTGGAAGCTCTTGTGGAGTCAAGTCTGGTACAACCCACTTGAACCATAGACCAAACAAAGATGAACAACCAAACATCAAAACTTTTCTTTCAGTTATATGAAATGCGGACAAATATTACCTTGGAGATATGAGGCGAAGTAGTTAGATGTTCAATCACAGGTAAACACTCTAGTAGCTCATTAATGGTGCATGTATCATCTGATTCACTTACAAGCTGCAACACGTTACAATATTAAGATTAGTTTCGAAAGGCCATGACATGAGATATGAGAACGTATATTTAAGTGGGAACTTACCAGAATCAAGTTCTTAAGTGATGGACAATTTAGTAAAAGATGTAGAAGAGTTTCTGTAGGGGTCGCTACATTCCTCAAGCACAAGCTTTCAAGGCTACCAAATCCATTGAAAATTGGTGGATGGTAAAGGTTAGCATTTGAGATATCAAGGTCCCTTAAGTGATGAAACGAGAAGATAGATATGGGTACTTCACGGTCATTATCCCATCCATAAAGTGTTAGTTTCTTGACTGTATACTTCCTCGACAAATGATATACCATTTGATGAAGTTCTGGATAGGCTTCTTCATATTCAGGCAATTGAAGGGAGAGCTCGTATATTGGACCCTGGCGCAGCAGCAAAATTTGATGCATATCATATACCTCAAGCTCAAATCTCTCCAAGTTTGGGGAACATTTGATCAAAACATGAAATATTTTGTAGTCCTCATCAAGGCACAATCCTTTCAAACATAAGTCTTTGAGGTGGATTGGTGAGGTTGGAAGTTCTTGTGGATCCGAGTCTAGAACTAGCCACTTGAAACATAGGCCAAAACATATATGAACAGCCAAATTTCAAAACTATTCTTTTAATTATATATGATGTGGATAAATATTACCTGAAAGCCACGAATCGAAATAGTCAGATGTTCAATCAGTGGTAAACACTTGAATAGCTCATTAATAGAGCATTCTTCATCTAATCCACCTATATCCTACAAGACGTCACAGTATTCAGATAAGTTTAGAAAGTCCGTGACATGAGAACGTATATTCAAGTGGGTACTTACCAAGCTCTTAAGTGATGGACAATTAGATAAAAGATGTAGAAGATTTTTTGTATAGATCTCTACATCATTCAAGTATAAGCTTTCAAGGCTACCAAAGCCATCGAATGTTGGTGGATAGTCAAGAAGATCAAACTCACAAAGATAGAGGCCGGTTAAGTGATGCAACGAGAAGACAGATATGGGTAATTTATAGCAAATGTCCTCTGAACGAGCTCCACTAAGTGTTAGTTTCTTGACAGTATGGTTTCCCGACAAAAGAAGTATTACTTGATCAAATTCAAAACAGTTGTAATGTTCCCCGTAATGCTCCATATCAAGGGTGAGCTCGTGTATTGGACCCTGGCGCAGCAACAGAATTTGGTGTAAATCGTTCACGTGCATGTTTTTCGTTGTACTTGCTATGTCGGATTGCTTCTCCTCTTTATTTTTATTCAATAACGTAAACTCAAGTTTAGGAATAGCGGTCCACTTGTACCTCCATTCCCTTGAAAGAATGCTTGTCCCTGCTGCCTCTTTAGTTGATAAATGACACAGGATGGTTTCTAATATGGGTTGAGGAAGTGTGCTCACTCTATCCAAAGGCAATTGTTCAGCTTTGTACATACTTCTAGTTTTCATCTTCGGTTCTTTTTGTCTAATAAAGCTACAATTAAGTAAACACTAGTTACTACAAAAAAATGGAAAATGAATTGAAGATAACCCTAATAAAGCTACAATTAAAAGAAAGACATTTGAAAATAGAAATTGGAAGTGAAGATGTTACCAGAGCAGTTCAATCGTGGCTCCTGAGTTCTTCAGTTCAATCTTCAGAAAAAAGTATAGTTTTTGAGTTTAGATTCAGATGAAGAACCTAATGACTTATGGTTATGGGTGAAGAAAATCCAGTTCAATATAAAGGAAACTAGACCCACTATCAGGTGAAGAAAACCCAGTTCAGTGTACAAAACCCAGTTTGGCTCCAAAAATCTGGTTTGGCAACATCTGAACCAATAAGTGCTGAAGTGCTGAATGAATAAGAGGTCTGAATGGGTAAAAGGCTCTGAACCAGTAAGTGCTGAATCAGTAAAGTGCTGTTTGGTTGCACCTCTAAATGACTGTGTAAAATGACATTTTTACCCCTATGAACAAAACTAAATACCTAACTGATTAGTTCTAAAATAATACCTAATTCATTACTTCTCAGAAGCAAATTCACATAAATCATCAACAACAACAATAAACCAATTCAAACTCAAGGCACATCAAATTAGCATCAATTCACTGTAGATCAAATTATATCTTCATTCTCACTAAACTATCCTTGCTGAATCTGAATTTCAATAACAATTAATCCTCCAACTATCACGACAAAAATGCATCTTGCTTAAACTGTTGTAACCTTTTTCTTACTCTATTGCAAACACATCTATCTACACATACATATAATCAAATTAGCATATAGTCAGTCATATACATCCACCACTACCAGGCAATTTTCCCTATATTAATTTGCAACTTTCTTTGCTCCTCACATTTTACTGTTCAATTTTCTTTTGGTTCTTATTGGTAACTATTGTACATGGCTGCATTTGGTTGGTCATCACAACACTACAGTCCATATACACCTCTTTCTTACTCCTACTCCCTCCTGATACACATAACACCACAGCAACCATCATTTGCTTTTAATTTTGTTAAAATCCATTGTTCAAATGCTAATACCATCTCTGGCTACATAAGGTTGCGGTGCCTAAGATGACAGGGGAGATACAGTTGGTTTTTAGGGAGAAAATGTAGAAGTTAGGATTTTTTGAGATAGAAGATAGAAGGTGACGGTGGTCGGCGATGTAGCGGGTGGTTGTCGTGGTGGTTGCGGCCGTCATGTGTTGATGGTTGTCTGAGGCGGTGGGTTTGGTTTTTTAGAGAGAAAGGAAAAACTGAAAAAGGTCACGGTACGTGGTGGTGGTGGTGATCCTACAGTGATATAAGAGTTTAGGTTTAGAGATAGAGAGATGAGACACGAGATATAAAGAGTTGTGGTGGTGTTGCTGCATTACCGGTTATGCGGTGGTGGTGTTGGCAGTGATGCAGGCGGTGGTGCTACGGTGATTGGTGGCGGTGGCAACCAAGGTTAATTAATGTGTTTTCTTTACTAATGAAAGTTCTCTTTGATGGCAAAAAAAAAAAAATAGATTATGACACAGAGATGCAGAGATGTCTATACTTAGAGCACATAGTTTTTAAAAGGAAAAGAACATGGTTTTTGAAAACCATGTACATAGGTTACTGTAGATTAATAACTTTAAATATTTGTATGAACTAATTTGTTATTTAATTTAAATAATAATAATCTATTTTCTTTGTAAACTAATTACTTTAATACTTTAATTTTTATATGAATCAAGCTATTACGTTACATCAAAATCAATTTATTTAAATATCGCTTATAATATGTATTGGTAACGGTGTTCATTTTTTTTTATCGATGTAAATTCTTTTTGGGATTTGAATCTCTCTTTTGGTTGTTGTATTGAGTAATTGTATCGTAATGAACCAATGCTATCGTTTTGTTTACATAATTGTCTACGACACGCTTACGTGGTTAAACGTTTTCACGTCTTTGTTTTGTTTAGTTTAACAATCTCACCGCAACGCGTGGGTTCTAAAGTCTCGTTAAATACTATAATAATCATGTCAAACCTAATAAGCATCAGAAGAGGCAAACAATTAATCAAATTTGACCTAAATCCATAACTTCTTCAAATTCATCCCATTGCCGCACTAAACAAGCAGCAACAGGTGGATATGTGATAAATCAAATCACAACTAAACACAATTTTACCTGTAAACAAAAAATAAGAAGAACCTGTGGTCATAGGCGGAGGAGGAGGAAGCCATGGAGATGAACAAGGTGTTGACCTTGATCGATAAGGTGCCTGAACAGTGTGGAGGAGGCCGGCGGCATTGTGGAGTAGCAGAGGGGGAGGAGCCAGCGGCTGCTCGTACGTTAAGCAATATTGTATTTTACACTTTCACTCTATATATATATATAAACTAGGATTTATCCCTACACGTTTCGGCGCTTGATTACCATGGACGATTTTACATGATATTTCATAGTTGTGTTGTGCATATGGATATACAAGAACAATGTGTTTTATAATTATGTAAAGCTACTGTGACGCGTGTAGATATACAAAAACACGGCCTTAAGCTTTACAAAGGATATATGGCGATTGGCGACTTTCATCTCTTATTTTTCATCTTTGACGCACCATGTATGTAGCGGCGCTTGTAAATTAACCCCTTCTATTGTCTGGCCTTCTTGCTGGATGTTCTTTTTCCGTGGAATTACAAAACATAAACCATGTATGTGTGAAATTTACTTTCAGAAAGAAGCCAGATAAATACAAAGTACATACTCGTGTACTGACCGGATATACAAAATCTAAAACATCAAAATAAAAAATAATCAAACAAGTTAACACAATAATAAGAAAATGATCACAATACTGGATAAGTAACCGATACGGTAAAAACGTAGCCATACAAACATTAGATTATCATCATAATTCTCAACATTACTTCTCAAGAAAGTTAAAAGAGTGATATAAAGGTCTTGAAGCAATTTTCACTTCCAAGTGTAAATTTTTACTCCCCGGGACGCGCGCGGGGCCCGTAAGAGCGTTTTTAACATCTTAGCGTCTTGCTTCCGATCAACCACAGTGAGTATGCTCACCTTCTTCAGCTTGGGTGACCTAGCCAGCATAAACTTTACAAACTCTATCTCAAGCGAGCTGCTACAAAAACAAAGATCCAATGTATTCAGATGCGCCAACCAAACATCTGAATATTTATCCTTTACAACGGAGAATTCCAGAAGATACTCCATCTACATGAAGGTTCGCATTCTTTGTGTCAGTGAGAATCAAACAAATAAAATACAAGATATAATTATATCATTCACCTCTAGGTGCGCATGCTCCAAGTTCGGGGAACATTTGATTAGAGCAAGAAGAAAAGCTGATCCGTAGTCCCCAGAAAGACAATATTCATTCAAACATAAGTATTTGAGGTGGATTAAGGTTGGAAGTTCTTGCGGAACCGAGTCTAGAACTAGCCACTTGAACCATAGGCCAAAACAAATATTAATAGCCAAAAGTTTAAAAAAAAATTTTCTTTCAATAATAAATGATGGTGAATAAATAAATATTACCTGAGAGACATCCCCCGAAATAGTCAGATGTTCAATCAAAGGTAAACACTTGAGTAGCTCGTTAATAGTGCAATTATCAACGTGTTCATAATCATCTATATGCTGCAACACGTTACAATATTCAGATAAATATAACAAGTCCATGACATGAGAAGGTATATTTAAGTGGGTACTTACGAGATTCAAGGTCTTAAGTGATGGACAATTGGATAAGAGATGTAGAAGAGTTTTTGTAGAGATCTTTACATAACTCAGGACTACCTTTCGAAGGCTACCAAAGCCATTGAATATTGATGGATGGTCAATATCAAAAGTACAAAGATGGAGGTTCGTTAAGTGATGCAACGCGAAAACAGATTTGGGTAATTTATACCAAATGTCCTCTGATTCATAAAGTCCAAAAAGTGTTAGTTTCTTGAGAGTATGGTTCCTCAACAAATGAAGTATTATCTGATCACATTCAAAAGCCTCGTAATGATCCCAGTAATGCTCCAAATAAAGGGTGAGCTTGTGTATTGGACCCCGGTGCAGCAACAAAACCCGGTAGACATCATACATGTCCATGTCAGATGTTAGCTCGGAAGTTGTATTACGCAATTCAAACCGAAGTTTAGGAATATGGGTCCACTTGTACCTCCATTCCCTTGAGAGAATACTTGTCCTTGCTGCCTCTTTGGTGGGTAAAAGACATAGGATGGTTTCTAATACGGGGTCAGGAAGCCTATTTAAAGACGTTCGTTCGGCTTTGTACATACTTCTAGTTTTCATCTTCACTTGTTCTTTTTGTTGGACTGATTGATACTATGTAATGCTGCATAAACTAATAAGCCAAATAGAACATTCAGAGGATGCATAGCAGGGTAAGTATAATAATCCTACAATTCAAAGAAAGGGTATCATTTTTTTCTTTTAAAATAATCAATTACACCATCAAACAAAAGAAACACATTTAAAATTAGAAATTTGGAAGTTATGTTATCAGAACAGCTTAAACTGATTATCGGATGAACCCTATATCAGATTATGATTAACTTATAATAATTGGTTTAATATCAAACGATAATATTTTATTCTAGCCTTTCGTTAACTAATTATCATTAACACCACAATCAAAAGAAACACATTCGAAAATAGAAATTAGAGGTGATGTTACCAGAACAGTTCAATGGTCGCTCCTGATGTCTTCGGCTACATCGGTTTGATTAACGGCGACTCTGTTTTCTAACCCTAACAAGATGACGCATATGAATCAAATATTCACATTCACAAGAAAGATAACGGAAGAAAAACAAGTATGTGTGCGGGAGGTGAAGATACTAACGCTGATGTTTCCGATCGAGACGGTGGATTGGCCCTTTTTTAGAGGTGCCCAAATCGGGTTCGGGTATGAAGAGAAACAGGGTAGGATTGTAATCATAAAATATGAGATTTTATATTGGCACACCGGCCTATCTATTGGCACACTGACAGGTGCAGTGGTTGTCTGGCGGCTGGCCTAACACACATCGTAAGGCACTGAATTTTTTAAGTTTATTTTTTGGTGTGTTGTGTTTGGTTTTTGGTGTTCTGGGTTTGTTATTGGTATTTATTATTGGTTATTTTTGTTTTAATGAGTTTTAAAAATCTTCATTATTTTTTTATCGTTAAGTATCGTATTATAGCGTATCGTGGCATATCGTATTACTTTTTACATTTTTTAAGTTTATTTTTTGGTGTGTTGTGTCCAATGCAAGGATCTTCGAATGTGATCCCGGTAAACGAAAGGGATTTCGAGCAGTTGGTCGATGACATGATAGATAAAGATCTTGCAATGAAAGCCAGTGCAAAAAATACAGAAATGTTGCATAATTCATTTAGTTTCTATTCGTTCATCTTTCCAAACTGCAACACACGAATATGTGGTTTCAACGAATTGGTGTGATTCGGTAATTACCTTATATATTTACGACGACTTACCTTAATCACATCTTCTATGGAGTCACAGATCTGACAATAGGGCCCAGGGATCTTATGCCCACCCGAGACGACCTCTGGATTACACGTTCTCCGAAATCGATTTGGGTCATTGCATTACATCCCCATTGAAAAATAGAATCATAGCCCTTTTCCTTCAATTTAGTGAAAATGGGGTTGAAAGATGATAACCCAACAGCGGAGGATCTCATTCTACAACTCCGATCATCATTTTTTTTTCAGTCGAGTTTGAACAAGTGGACAAAACATTGACAAAACACAAATATCATATTATAGCGTAGCGTGTCGTATCTTATCACATTTCTAACTTAATATCGTATTATAGCGTATCGTAGTGTACCATATCACATCTTTAATATATTTTTATCGTTAAGTATCGTATTAAAGCGTATCATGGCGTATCGTGTCACATTTTTAACTTAATATCGTATTATAGCGTATCGTGTCGTATCGTATCACATTTTTAACTTAATACCATATTATAGCGTATCGTGGAATATCGTATCGTATCACATCTTTTGTAGGATGGTGTACGAACCCGAGATGAGTCGATCAGAGGTGTTCTACTCAAAATGAAAGGCAGAAACAGACATAATGAGTTGAATTCAGCAAGATATCACTTTTAATTGTCGTTTATATTGATCTGAAACAGTTTTACAGCAAGACGACACTTCGACAGAGCTTCGCCGTCGGAAAACCTCTAAGTAATTTCGTACCAAATGAATCAGACACACACATATATATAGACATTGTAATTTCGCATGGAATTACACTTGTAATTTCGTGCGAAATTACCTACATACATACTTTTCTCGTTTTACGTGCCCTGATCTATCTAATACAATCAAGACTCGATACAAGACGAAGTCGACAGACGCATGCACCAACAGACTTCCCCTCGAATGTTGACGAGTCTTAAGTGTCGAGTCTTCAACGTCTTCAGTCTTTATCAGTATGTGTCACACCCCCAAAATCCACCTGCGGAGTACGACCGCTTGGAGGCGTGACTGACCAGGATCCAGCCACCAATCATATTGAACGAGCATATAAGTAGTTATAAAAAGTTCAACCAATACAATTGGTGTTCAACAAAACATAGTTAAGTTGCAAGCGGAAGCATAAGTTTTAAATCAAAACATGAGTTTAGTTGTTTCAAGTTTAACATGGCACACAGTCGTCCATGTCCCACAACGACTCTCCTCCATGCAAGCTCCAGCTAAGTACCTATTGACCTGCAAAGCATGTAGTAACGAGTCAACAACAAGTTGAGTGAGTTCACGGTTGGGTGTTTGTTTTAGGTTGTTTCGAAAACAGTTTCCTTTAGCTGGCATCCTGCCGTGGGGGTTACCCCATATATAAAAACGTTACTTGTTTATTCCCGGTTACTCTGGCAATCCAGCCGTGGGGGCTACCCCGTGTAGTTATCTGGCATTTCGGCCGTGGGGGCTACCCCATGTATCTACTAGACTCGTTACCATATCGACTGCTGACTGTAGTCATGGTTATGTGCCCTGAACTGTCAATGTCTATCATCATTGACGTGCCAGTAGTCCATTAGTTCACGCCCGTCCTCTGCGGCACGGTGTGAGGTTTGTCAAACCTAAATAGCGCTATCTAACTAATGACCCGCTCGCCATTGGCCTCGGCGATTAAGTCGATACAAAGATGAGGGACTTCGTGATAGAGTTTTGGTCTAGTACGAGTTATCTGTCCGTGAGGACGAGGAATTACATTCCTGAACCTTTGCTGTCCTACCCAAGGAGGACGAGGAACCCAGTTCCTTAACCCCAATTCCCGACCCCTGGGAATCCCATGCTTTGTAGAGGGTGTGAACTCACCTTGGTTTGCTCGGTAGAAACACAGAAAAGTCAAACAAGCAATGTTGTGGCTACTCACGTCCTATCATAGTTGTATCATACAATCAGGTTCGTATTCAAGTAGTGCACGTATGGCATACACGTTTAATCATGGCAGTTAGCAAGGAATGCATACGAGTTGAACGAACAGTAACATGCCCAGAATTAAACAAAGTCCAAGGTCCGGCCCAAACACTAAGCCCACAATTAACCAAGTCCAAACAGTGTGTATCCGCGTATTGTCTCGAGTCGCAACTAGGCGTTTGCGACTCGCAACCGGAGTCGCAACTACGGTCTCGGTTCATGCTGTTTTGGTTACGAGTCGCGACTGGACTCGCAACCGGGGTTTCGAGTCAAACGGTTTATGTGCTGATCACTTGTGGTTTCGAGTCGCAACCAGGTGTTTGCGACTCGCAACTGATGTCGCAACCGGGGATTTCGACTCATCAAGCAGTGGTTTCGAGTCGCAACTGATGGTTTCGGTTGGACAACTGCTGATTCGGAACAGTGTACTATCCAATGAGAATTTGATTTCAGAAAATGGTTTGTACTATCCACTTAAACATGTTTGTTTGTCTAACCTTAACCAAAAATGGATCAAACACATACATTTCAAATATTCACATCATGTTCATATGACATTCATCCAGTTCTTCACATATTCAAGTCATGTTCATATCATATTCAAAACTCGTTCAACACATATTCGGATATTCATATCTTCATTCAACATATGTTCATAAGCTCTTGCATTTTCGGACAAGCATCATAAATCCTAAACTAGACAACAAGCTTATCTTGTAACAAAACATTTGTTCCATAGTCTCATACATAAAAATCGGATGATCATGAATAGCTCTAAGCTCATCATTCTTTTGTTATTCAACAATCTTGTTCAAATGTTATTCTATAAAAAGCAAGCATGTATCATTTAATCAAACAAGAACTCATAAAACAAATAAATACTTCAATCATGTATGAATCTTTAGCAAGCAAACACATTATCAAACAACTTTATCATTCATCATCACCAACAACCGAAATATGCACACACAATGGAAATCACTAACCGATTGTGAGGTGGTGCCGAGTTGGTAAAGAAGATGAGTGTGAAGCTTCCGAGTGTGTGTGTGAGAGCCGATCCGCTAGTCCTAGTGTCTCCGGTTTGGATCCGAGATGGAGGGAAACAATGTTGTAGCTTAGAGTTTAATGGTTTCTAGAGAGAGTGTAGAGGAGTGTGTGTGTTATCCAAGAAAATGGCAAAGATGACTAACAATTGGATTATATACTAGCTTCAAGTGCACCCTAATGGGCTTCGACATAGGCTAAGTGTGTATGTGTGTGTGTGGCCCAACCGGCCCATGTGTTATCGTTCACTCGAGACCACATGGTCTCGAGTCGGGTTCTCGTGTCTCGGTTCATATATACATATATCGCATACATACAAGCACACACAAATAACACATAATCACATAGAGGTTCATTTGTCATTAATCACATAAGTTAACTTGTCATACGTTTTAGCATACAACGAGAGGTTCTAAATTCCGAGTTGTCACATCATCCCCAAGTTGAAAGAAATTTCGTCCCGAAATTTGGTAGGCACTCACTGAGGAAGCTAGTTAAGTTGTATGGTTTTCCCGGTTTTCCTGGGGTGTCACATCCACCCCCCGTTGATCTGGAATTTCGTCCCGAAATTCCGTAGCTTCAGCCTCAGTAGTGGGTGTACTGTTTGCGAACAGTTGGGGATACTTTTGTTTTATCTGATCTTCGCGCTCCCAGGTGAACTTTGGGCCGCGACGTGAGTTCCAACGAACTCGAACGAGAGGTATTCTAGTGCTCTTGAGGACCTTAACATCCCGGTCCGTGATCTCGACTGGTTCCTCGACGAATCGTAACTGCTCGTCGATAGTGAGTTCCTTCAAAGGAACTACGTGGGTCTCATCTGACAGACACTTCTTCAGATTCGACACGTGAAAAACGTTGTGAACTGCACCGAGTTCCGCTGGTAAGTTTAATCTGTAGGCCACCCTGCCTATTTTCTCAATGACTTCGAAAGGTCCAACGTATCGTGGGTTAAGTTTACCGCGTTTACCAAAACGAACCACACCCTTCCAGGGTGAAACTTTGAGTAGTACCCGCTCCCCAACCTGGAGCTCAAGTGGCTTCCTGCCCATGTCGGCGTAAACTTTCTGACGTTCACGGGCGGTCGTCATGCGTTTTCGTATCTGAGCGATTTGTTCGGTCGTGTCTACCACATATTCTGGACCAGTGATCTGACTATCTCCCACCTCTGCCCAACAAAGAGGTGACCGGCATTTACGTCCGTACAATGCCTCAAACGGAGCAGCTTTAATGCTGGTGTGGTAGCTGTTATTGTACGAGAATTCCACAAGTGGCAGATGCTTTTCCCAGCGGTTGCCAAAGTCGATTACACATGCACGAAGCATGTCTTCTAAGGTTTGAATAGTGCGTTCGGACTGCCCGTCCGTCTGAGGATGGTACGCTGTGCTCATGTCTAGTCGTGAGCCGAAGGATTTGTGCATTGCTTGCCACAGCTCTGAAGTAAAACGCGCATCTCGATCCGAGATAATAGAGGTGGGCACCCCGTGCCTCGAAACAATTTCTTTGATGTATATTTCTGCAAGAGTGGAGAATTTATCCGTCTCCTTGATAGCCAAGAAGTGTGCAGATTTTGTGAGTCGATCCACGATCACCCAAATAGTATCGTTTCCGCGCTGGGATCTAGGTAGGCCAGTAACAAAATCCATGGAAATTTGCTCCCATTTCCATTGAGGTATCTCTGGTTGTTGGAGCAGGCCTGATGGTTTCTGGTATTCCGACTTGACTCTCGCACAAGTCAAACACTTGCTGACGTAGGTCGCTATGTGGGCCTTCATGCTAGGCCACCAATACGTAGTTTTAATGTCGTGGTACATTTTGTCCGATCCAGGATGTACCGAGTAGCGAGACTTGTGTGCTTCGTCCATCACAAGCTCTCGTAGGTTGCCATAGAGTGGGACCCAAATGCGTCCTGTTACGTAGTAAGCACCGTCTCCCTTTTGTTCTAATCGTTGCCTTGATCCGCGTAGGGCTTCGGCCCTGACGTTTTCTGGTTTCAGTGCTTCTATCTGAGCAGCTCGTATTTGGGAAGGGAGACTAGAGTGGATCGTGAGTTGTAAAGCTCGCACGCGCTTAGGCGCTGTGTCCTTCCGGCTGAGGGCGTCAGCCACAACATTGGCCTTGCCCGGGTGATACCTGATTGAGCACTCGTAGTCATTCAGTAGCTCGACCCATCGTCGTTGTCGCATATTTAGTTCTTTCTGTTTGAAGATATGCTCGAGGCTCCTGTGGTCAGTGTAGATGGCGCACTTGGTACCGTACAGGTAATGCCGCCATAACTTAAGTGCAAAAACAACAGCTCCCAGCTCCAAGTCGTGCGTCGTGTAGTTCTTTTCATGAACCTTAAGTTGGCGTGAGGCGTAGGCTATAACCTTATCTCGTTGCATCAATACACAACCAAGACCCTGAATGGATGCGTCGCAGTAGACCACAAAGTCGTCTGTGCCTTCTGGCAAGGAAAGGATAGGTGCGCTACAAAGTCTATCCTTTAGGTGCTGAAATGCCAACTCCTGTGCGTTTCCCCAGCGATAAACAACGCCCTTCTGCGTTAGTGAGGTGAGAGGCTGTGCAATCTTAGAAAAATCCTTTATGAATCTCCGGTAGTAACCTGCCAATCCCAAGAATTGGCGAATCTCTTTTGGTGTACGAGGTGCAGGCCAGTTCTTAATCGAGTCTATCTTGGATGGATCAACATGAATCCCATCCTCGTTTACCACGTGGCGAACTTTGCATAAAGCTGTTCTGTTCGAAGGAGTTCCAAAATAAGTCGCATATGCTGCTCGTGTTCCTCCCGACTCTTGGAATAGATCAGGATGTCGTCGATGAAGACTATAACGAACTTGTCCAGGTAAGGCTTGCACACTCGGTTCATCAAGTCCATGAAAACCGCAGGTGCGTTTGTCATCCCAAAAGGCATGACCAAAAACTCATAGTGCCCGTATCGGGTCCTGAATGCTGTTTTGGAGACGTCCTCCTCCCGGACTCTCAGCTGGTGATAACCCGATCTCAAATCAATCTTCGAATAGTAGCTCGACCCTTGCAGCTGGTCGAACAAGTCGTCGATCCGCGGTAGAGGATAACGATTCTTCACCGTCACCTTGTTGAGTTCTCGGTAGTCGATGCACATTCTGAAAGTACCATCTTTCTTCTTCACAAAAAGCACTGGAGCTCCCCAGGGCGATGAGCTTGGACGAATAAAACCCTTATCCAAGAGCTCTTGTAGTTGCGTAGAGAGTTCCTTCAACTCTGATGGGGCTAAACGATAAGGTGCACGGGCTATGGGCGCAGCTCCAGGAGCTAATTCAATCTGAAACTCGACTTGGCGATGAGGCGGAAGACCAGGTAATTCCTCAGGAAATACCTCTGGATAATCGCGTACAACTGGAAAATCTTCTATCTTCTTCTCTTTTTCTGAGGTGTCAGTAACGAGAACCAGAATAGTAGTGTGGCCCTTTCTCCAACATTTCTGGGCCTTAAGGAAAGAGATGATGCTCACCACAGCACCACTCTAGTCGCCACGAATCGTAAGAGGTTCATCACCTGTATGAGAAACACTAACGACCTTCTCTTTGCAGAGAACCTCTGCTCGAATATTGAGGTAGCCAATCCATACCAATAACGATGTTGAAACCATCACAACGTTGGGATCATACCTAGCATCACCCTGACCAATCTCGAACACTCGACTCCTGGCACCATTGCCGTCGTTATTACCCCCGTTGTTGCCTCCATTGTTGTTCCCGTTTCCTTGGTTGCGGTTCTGATTCTGGCTCTGGTTCAACTGTGGGCAGTGTCTCATGAAGTGACCTTCAGCACCACACTGATAACATCCCTTGTTACCCTGCCGTTGCTGCTAATTCTGTGGAGCTTGTGGCCGCTGTTGTCAGTTCTGGTTTGCAGGACGTGAGCTTCTACAATCCTTGGCTCCATGACCAAGCTTGTTGCATTTCTGACAACGATCTCTGTTGCATTGCCCGCTGTGGTGCAAATTACATCGATTCCACTTAGGGTGGTTTCCCCTGTATCTACCCTGACTTCGATTACCAAAAGACTGCTGACTGAGGCTCCTGTGCTGCGACTAAGACTGAACCGAAGTGGGACCCTTGCTCGAATTTCCATTCTACTTGCGTTTGTTGTCACTGGGAGCATCCGAAGTAGTTGTAGCAGCATTAATACGCTTCGGCAGTTTGTTCTGTCCTATCGCCTGATCTGAGAGACGTTGAGCAAAACGAGTAATATCCTAAATGGTTGCAAGGTTGGCCTATGTCACATGACTTTGAATCTCTGGTACTAAGCCTTTGAGGTACAGCTCGATGCGCTTGATGGGAGGATCTACTATAGCAGGGCACAGAATTGCCAGTTCGTTCGACCTTTTCACATAAGCTTCAATTTCGGACCCCGTCATCTTGAGGTTGAAGAACTCCACTTCTAGTTTGTGAATCTCATCACGACTGCAGTATTCTTCTTTGATCGTCTCCTTAAAAGTTTCCCATGGGGTGGCGTTGGCAGCAACCAACCCCAACATCTGAACCTGAGCGTTCCACCATGTGAGGGCTAAACCCTCGAGAGTACCAGTAGCATACTTCACCCTGCGAGTCTCAGGGCATTCACACGTTCTCTAAGACAGTCTCGAGCTTTTTAAACCAATGGAGGAGTCTAACAGCTCCTTTAGTTGCACTGAAAGTACTAGGACGACAGTCCATGAACATCCTGAATGTGCCTACGGGCGGCTGAGCGTTCTGACCTTGTTACGCGAGGACGAAAAAGACAGGGTTAAGCGCGAGAGTTGGGTCATGAGAGTAGGATCTATCATCCTAGGTTAGGTTCGGAACAGCAGGTTATACCTCCTGCCTGAACGGTTGCGAGTGCTGTCGTAACTTGTTCGTTGGTAAGAGCCGTCAGCTGGCTTAAGTTAGGTTCACACGTTCCCTTATGATCTCACATCGAAGGAAACACAGGTAGGAAAGGTGTCGCGAATGTGTGTAAGTGTGGAGTGACAGTAGGGAGCAAGCACAAATGTGTTTTCAAACTGTAGTTGCTACGTTCATCTAAGCGTACAATAAGCAAAGTTCTATGCAATCTAGAAAGTAGGCAATATAAAACGTAAACCATATCACCTAGAATGTCGAGCCTTGCACGTGGAGTGAAGCGCCGTTGTGGATCGTAGAGCACTGTACAGGTTATAGTCTGGTTTTAACAAAAACATTTTTCCCTTTATTAAAACCAAGTTCTCTATAACCAATGGCTCTGATACCAATCTGTCACACCCCCAAAATCCACCTGCGGAGTACTACCGCTTGGAGGCGTGACTGACCAGGATCCAGCCACCAATCATATTGAACGAGCATATAAGTAGTTATAAAAAGTTCAACCAATACAATTGGTGTTCAACAAAACATAGTTAAGTTGCAAGCGGAAGCATAAGTTTTAAATCAAAACATGAGTTTAGTTGTTTCAAGTTTAACATGGCACACAGTCGTCCATGTCCCACAACGACTCTCCTCCATGCAAGCTCCAGCTAAGTACCTATTGACCTGCAAAGCATGTAGTAACGAGTCAACAACAAGTTGAGTGAGTTCACGGTTGGGTGTTTGTTTTAGGTTGTTTCGAAAACAGTTTCCTTTAGCTGGCATCCTGCCGTGGGGGTTACCCCATATATAAAAACGTTACTTGTTTATTCCCGGTTACTCTGGCAATCCAGCCGTGGGGGCTACCCCGTGTAGTTATCTGGCATTTCGGCCGTGGGGGCTACCCCATGTATCTACTAGACTCGTTACCATATCGACTGCTGACTGTAGTCATGGTTATGTGCCCTGAACTGTCAATGTCTATCATCATTGACGTGCCAGTAGTCCATTAGTTCACGCCCGTCCTCTGCGGCACGGTGTGAGGTTTGTCAAACCTAAATAGCGCTATCTAACTAATGACCCGCTCGCCATTGGCCTCGGCGATTAAGTCGATACAAAGATGAGGGACTTCGTGATAGAGTTTTGGTCTAGTACGAGTTATCTGTCCGTGAGGACGAGGAATTACATTCCTGAACCTTTGCTGTCCTACCCAAGGAGGACGAGGAACCCAGTTCCTTAACCCCAATTCCCGACCCCTGGGAATCCCATGCTTTGTAGAGGGTGTGAACTCACCTTGGTTTGCTCGGTAGAAACACAGAAAAGTCAAACAAGCAATGTTGTGGCTACTCACGTCCTATCATAGTTGTATCATACAATCAGGTTCGTATTCAAGTAGTGCACGTATGGCATACACGTTTAATCATGGCAGTTAGCAAGGAATGCATACGAGTTGAACGAACAGTAACATGCCCAGAATTAAACAAAGTCCAAGGTCCGGCCCAAACACTAAGCCCACAATTAACCAAGTCCAAACAGTGTGTATCCGCGTATTGTCTCGAGTCGCAACTAGGCGTTTGCGACTCGCAACCGGAGTCGCAACTACGGTCTCGGTTCATGCTGTTTTGGTTACGAGTCGCGACTGGACTCGCAACCGGGGTTTCGAGTCAAACGGTTTATGTGCTGATCACTTGTGGTTTCGAGTCGCAACCAGGTGTTTGCGACTCGCAACTGATGTCGCAACCGGGGATTTCGACTCATCAAGCAGTGGTTTCGAGTCGCAACTGATGGTTTCGGTTGGACAACTGCTGATTCGGAACAGTGTACTATCCAATGAGAATTTGATTTCAGAAAATGGTTTGTACTATCCACTTAAACATGTTTGTTTGTCTAACCTTAACCAAAAATGGATCAAACACATACATTTCAAATATTCACATCATGTTCATATGACATTCATCCAGTTCTTCACATATTCAAGTCATGTTCATATCATATTCAAAACTCGTTCAACACATATTCGGATATTCATATCTTCATTCAACATATGTTCATAAGCTCTTGCATTTTCGGACAAGCATCATAAATCCTAAACTAGACAACAAGCTTATCTTGTAACAAAACATTTGTTCCATAGTCTCATACATAAAAATCGGATGATCATGAATAGCTCTAAGCTCATCATTCTTTTGTTATTCAACAATCTTGTTCAAATGTTATTCTATAAAAAGCAAGCATGTATCATTTAATCAAACAAGAACTCATAAAACAAATAAATACTTCAATCATGTATGAATCTTTAGCAAGCAAACACATTATCAAACAACTTTATCATTCATCATCACCAACAACCGAAATATGCACACACAATGGAAATCACTAACCGATTGTGAGGTGGTGCCGAGTTGGTAAAGAAGATGAGTGTGAAGCTTCCGAGTGTGTGTGTGAGAGCCGATCCGCTAGTCCTAGTGTCTCCGGTTTGGATCCGAGATGGAGGGAAACAATGTTGTAGCTTAGAGTTTAATGGTTTCTAGAGAGAGTGTAGAGGAGTGTGTGTGTTATCCAAGAAAATGGCAAAGATGACTAACAATTGGATTATATACTAGCTTCAAGTGCACCCTAATGGGCTTCGACATAGGCTAAGTGTGTATGTGTGTGTGTGGCCCAACCGGCCCATGTGTTATCGTTCACTCGAGACCACATGGTCTCGAGTCGGGTTCTCGTGTCTCGGTTCATATATACATATATCGCATACATACAAGCACACACAAATAACATATAATCACATAGAGGTTCATTTGTCATTAATCACATAAGTTAACTTGTCATACATTTTAGCATACAACGAGAGGTTCTAAATTCCGAGTTGTCACATCATCCCCAAGTTGAAAGAAATTTCGTCCCGAAATTTGGTAGGCACTCACTGAGGAAGCTAGTTAAGTTGTATGGTTTTCCCGGTTTTCCTGGGGTGTCACATCCACCCCCCGTTGATCTGGAATTTCGTCCCGAAATTCCGTAGCTTCAGCCTCAGTAGTGGGTGTACTGTTTGCGAACAGTTGGGGATACTTTTGTTTTATCTGATCTTCGCGCTCCCAGGTGAACTCTGGGCCGCGACGTGAGTTCCAACGAACTCGAACGAGAGGTATTCTAGTGCTCTTGAGGACCTTAACATCCCGGTCCGTGATCTCGACTGGTTCCTCGACGAATCGTAACTGCTCATCGATAGTGAGTTCCTTCAAAGGAACTACGTGGGTCTCATCTGACAGACACTTCTTCAGATTCGACACGTGAAAAACGTTGTGAACTGCACCGAGTTCCGCTGGTAAGTTTAATCTGTAGGCCACCCTGCCTATTTTCTCAATGACTTCGAAAGGTCCAACGTATCGTGGGTTAAGTTTACCGCGTTTACCAAAACGAACCACACCCTTCCAGGGTGAAACTTTGAGTAGTACCCGCTCCCCAACCTGGAGCTCAAGTGGCTTCCTGCCCATGTCGGCGTAAACTTTCTGACGTTCACGGGCGGTCGTCATGCGTTTTCATATCTGAGCGATTTGTTCGGTCGTGTCTACCACATATTCTGGACCAGTGATCTGACTATCTCCCACCTCTGCCCAACAAAGAGGTGACCGGCATTTACGTCCGTACAATGCCTCAAACGGAGCAGCTTTAATGCTGGTGTGGTAGCTGTTATTGTACGAGAATTCCACAAGTGGCAGATGCTTTTCCCAGCGGTTGCCAAAGTCGATTACACATGCACGAAGCATGTCTTCTAAGGTTTGAATAGTGCGTTCGGACTGCCCGTCCGTCTGAGGATGGTACGCTGTGCTCATGTCTAGTCGTGAGCCGAAGGATTTGTGCATTGCTTGCCACAGCTCTGAAGTAAAACGCGCATCTCGATCCGAGATAATAGAGGTGGGCACCCCGTGCCTCGAAACAATTTCTTTGATGTATATTTCTGCAAGAGTGGAGAATTTATCCGTCTCCTTGATAGCCAAGAAGTGTGCATATTTTGTGAGTCGATCCACGATCACCCAAATAGTATCGTTTCCGCGCTGGGATCTAGGTAGGCCAGTAACAAAATCCATGGAAATTTGCTCCCATTTCCATTGAGGTATCTCTGGTTGTTGGAGCAGGCCT
Organism: Helianthus tuberosus; assembly: GCA_030545235.1. Lineage (NCBI taxonomy): Eukaryota > Viridiplantae > Streptophyta > Magnoliopsida > Asterales > Asteraceae > Helianthus > Helianthus tuberosus. The sequence continues at coordinate 146,301,330 of CM060352.1, forward strand.
GATGGTTTCTGGTATTCCGACTTGACTCTCGCACAAGTCAAACACTTGCTGACGTAGGTCGCTATGTGGGCCTTCATGCTAGGCCACCAATACGTAGTTTTAATGTCGTGGTACATTTTGTCCGATCCAGGATGTACCGAGTAGCGAGACTTGTGTGCTTCGTCCATCACAAGCTCTCGTAGGTTGCCATAGAGTGGGACCCAAATGCGTCCTGTTACATAGTAAGCACCGTCTCCCTTTTGTTCTAATCGTTGCCTTGATCCGCGTAGGGCTTCGGCCCTGACGTTTTCTGGTTTCAGTGCTTCTATCTGAGCAGCTCGTATTTGGGAAGGGAGACTAGAGTGGATCGTGAGTTGTAAAGCTCGCACGCGCTTAGGCGCTGTGTCCTTCCGAGTTGTCACAGTATGAACGTGTAAACATCCTCAAACTTTATCTCTTTCTTCTCTTCAGCATCAACAAACTCCTCTCGAATAAATTCATCTTCCTTTAGATGTCTTCAGACTCCCCCTTTCGATATGCTGGGATCGCAGTCTGGCTTGTTGAAATCACAGAGTCCTCAGGTATCGGAACCTGGCATTCTATCACACAGAATCAACTAAATTGCACATTCTCTACACAAAAGTAAATTTCCCAAATTTAACATTTTGACAAATTTATATACAAACTCTCTCTCAAATTAAACCAGAATGATTTATCAATGATGAAAACCTCAGATGACCACTTGTACCGAAAAATATTCAAACACTTTTCTTATTTAAACACACACTCCCCCTCACCACATGCTCATCATGTTTAGCACTTGTGATTTTGAAAATCAGCTCTCCAACATCAGTTGTCGAAAATCTTTTTATATTTTTCAAAATTTATGCTAAAACACACTAAAAATCTTTTTGGATTTTTGAATGAAATAAAAAGCAGTAAAGAAATATTTACAGACAATATTTTTGTGAGTTTGTGTAAGAGGATCATATCAGTTTTTGAGACAAATCACCAACACCGTTAAGCTTTAAACATTTTAAGTTCTAAACGATTCACTTAGATTGTCAGTATACTGATCCACTTAAATTTTCACACAAAGTTCAACTGTTTCGAGATACGAGATTAATGTCTTAAGCACTTAAACTTAATCATGTGTTCCACCTCAGAATATACTCCTGTATCCAGATCCCAATATTCAGTCTTACAGGTGAGTATACCACAGATGATATCTGTAAAGGGTTAAATTGCGAAGAACCGTGAGAGCTCAGGTCAGAACTTCCGTTCAGCAGAGAGATGACAGCTTCGACTTTCGGTGGGTCCCCTTTAGAGGATCTTTTTTACAACAGCATTGATTAGCAATTTTATTGTCTCATCATTTTATGCTGAGGGCGGCGCTATATTTCAAGCAAGCAGTAAAGTATTCTCCGGGGACTAGGCCATTGCTTCCGCAAAATCAGAAGTCCCGGGATAATACCCCAGATATCACTGAGCATAAAGACCTAGTATCTCAGAAAGAGGGACCTTTCAAACAAGATTTCGGGGGTTACCCATATATCCGAGAGATGTTTCCCCACGATATAAGCAAGTTTGAATTTAGGTTTATATCTCGTCACAATCTACTAAATGTGTAAAAACCTACTGACACATCATCCGTGAGACCGTTTATCACATTTAACTTTCCATTTCTTTAACATGTTGTGATAGTCTACTTATGTACTATCATTTCCTCTTCTTTTGACACAAAACTCATTTTTGATTTTATCATGTTTTTGTCATTTTCAAATTTTCAAATGTTTTTGGATTTTCTGAAATTTCTTACTCCCCCTAAAATGCAAACACATTTTAGGAAATTTGAAAACAAACTATACAAGTAAATTGACAACTGATATCTAATCACTTCACTTCGCCATCCACTTGGCATAAACAATCAGAACTCCCCCTTTCAACAAACTATTTTCCCATTGTGATTTCAAAACACTTAAGTTTGTTTTAATCAAATGGTTTTTCCGGAAAATAAGTTTTGTTGATTAATTTTACCATTTGTATGTTAGGGGTTCATCATCTTGCTCTTCAAAATACCATTTGTAGGAAATCAGATACAACTTAATGTCCCTGATTTACCACTTGTAAGTGAAAACCTCTTCAACCATTTTCAGGTTCATTTATCAACCCAAACCACTTGTTAATCAAAATATAACAATATAAAGATATCACCTGCAAATTTACCAACCAAAAATTTTTCAAGAATGATGCCGATTCCTGCTCCACTCTTACCAACCTGGGAGCTCCGGCAAGTCATACTTATCACTTATGAAAAACAGACATCCAAGCTTCACTGAACTTGGATGTTTCCTCCTCACCTGCACTTGGGTAATACGATGCTTTCTTTGTTTCATAAAAGTCCTTTACCCCTTTCACTTTTCCCTCAACCATTTTTTCAAAAATCTTTTTCACCTTTCCATTAAACACTTTCTCAACATCAAATTCTTTCTTTTCAGAATAGAATTGATTTGAGATCTCAACCTTTCCAACCTTTGATTTAAAATTTTCAGCCCTCAATGGTGGAAAATTGACCTCATCCATTGGCGGAACTGATGTTTTAATTTTTAACTCAACTTGTGGCTCATCTAACTTTATGGAGTTAGATTCATCGCCAAGAACCTTCTTAACCACCCACACTTGATTGTCCTTAGCTCTCTTTTTATAAAACTGAGTCTTTGAGCATTCACCAACTTCATATGTTGAATTTTCAAAAACCTTGAATTTTTCAGTTGGTGGTTCAGTTTTATCAACAACAATTTCTTTGAGTTTTTTACAGACTTCCTGTTTTGTTTTTGCAGCTTGAGAACAGTTCCATGCAATGTGACCAGCTTCATTGCATTTGTAACAGGTTCTTGTCTCCTTTCTATGAAAAACTCCAGTCCCCATTCTCTCTTGCTTCTGGATAATGAATTCTCTGTTTGATTGTTTCCAGAATGAGCTTTTTTATTCCTCTTCACAACTTGTCCCTGAAACAAATTTTATATTTGTTTTAGAAATTTTCTCATTTTTATAATTTTCAGGAGGAGTAAATCCTAATCCTTTCTTTTTGAAATTACCGTTATGGTTTGGTTTCTTTTGAAAACTAGAACCAGAACTGTAACCTTTTTTTCTTGTTTAACCGTTGTTGAACTCTTGAAGTGTACTTTTTAGGTTTTTCTTTAAGATTTAAATCTTTTATTTCAGAAATATTAATTTCTGTCATTTTGAAAACCTTTTTGATCTTTTCAAAATTAACACTTCTTATTGGAAATTCCTCATCAGAATATAATTTGTCTTAATCAATCAATGTATATGCCACTTTGATTGCTTCGTCATTCAAATTAGATTTTGATAACAGGAATTCTTTATTGTACACCCGTTTAACCGACGACTTTGAACTGTTGACCGACGAACTCAAACTTTTGACGAACGAACTTGAACACCCAGACTCGGACTTTGACTCAGACTTTAACTCCGACTCCTCATCTGTATCCAACACCTGATCGACCACCTTTTTTATTAACTTGGACTCATGATCAGTGTCAGATGATGTAAAAACAACATCAATGTTTTCTGGTAATTCATCGGTTATGTCGGACTTTAACTTTATATTGACTGCTTTTTCGACTTCCTCCTCATTTGGTTTTCTGGGAGAATAACCTTCCCAAATTGGAGGCGGACACTTGTTATAATTTGCACCTTTTTTCTTACCAGTATCCTTTTCTTCAGGCTTCTTTTCATCTTTAAACGCTTCAAAACCTGCAACAGTTGGATAAATTCGATCAATAAGATAATCAGAACTAGAATAACTCTGTAATAAACGTCTGATTCTCTCATTCTCAATTTTTTCATTTTCCAACTCCCGCTGCAACTTTGCACATTCTTCAATGTAATGATTAATGGCTTTTTGCTTTGTCATCATCACAGAATTCATCATGGTTAATGCATCTTCTCTTTCTGAATTAGTCTTTTGTAGACCAATTACTGTTCTGTTTAGCACATTGTAAGATTCTTTCACGTAATTGAGATTGAACAATAATTGTTCTTTCATCTTTTCAAGCTCAATTAACTTCTCATCCTTTTCTGCACATTGTTTGCAAGATTCCAAACACTTCAAGCAAGGCTTGATGACTTCCACAATCTTTTCAACTTCGATGATCTTCTCGACTTCAACAACTTTCTCAATTTCAATCACTGGTTCAACTTCAATCACCTTTTCAGCTTTAACTTCTTCATTTTGAACAGTCTCTTCCTTTTTATCAACACTTTCACACTTCATTTTCTTTTGTTCTTTTGCTGCTCGTCTCTCTTTCAACTTCTCCAAGCGATCTGCAAAATAAAATTGAAAACTTTCAGGAGATAGATGAGTTTTTAAAACATTAATATGTCTTTCTTCCTCATCATCACCACTGTCATCGGTTGGTGATTGATCAAAATATATTTTCTTCTCAGAACTCTCATTTGAAGAACTAGAATCAGATGGTGTTTGATCAAAATTTAATGTCTTTTCAGAACTATCATTTGAAGAACCAGAATCAGATGATGTTTGATCAACATCAGTTGCTTCTTCTGAACTTTCATCGGATGAAACAGATTCTTCTTCTTGATTCTTCTCATGAACACCAATCGCTTTCATCCATTCTGTAAACAAATTGGGTTCTTGAACAATCTTTGCAATGAAAGCTTTAAAATTCCCATTCTCATCCGCAAACCCATCCCAGTTGAACCCTTCAGGTAACTTTTCATCATCTTGGTTTATTAAGCATGCTTTACTATCAGCTGATATATATTTGTTCCAACTGAAACCTGGAGCCATTTTCTCATCGTCTTGATTAATGATGCCATAATAAGCTTTCTTATTTGCATCTTCGATTATCTTCCCATGAGCAGTTTTTGTTTCTTTTTGTTGATATGGTTGATGAGCAACTTGTTGATATATGGCTTTCCGATAGTAATCATCTTTTCCAAATGGATTCTTTGCTCCACTCGCTTCTTGATTTTTGCATTCTCTTTTGAAATGACCTTTCTCCCTGCATCGAAAACAAGTAACTTTAGATTTATCAAAACCCAAAGTAGACACATGTGCATCCAGAAAATCATTTCTCCCTGTGATCATTTTGAACTTTTCTGCTCTCCTCAAGACACTAGCTAGACACCATTTGATGTCTATGAGCTCCATCTCTTCAGCGTCTATCTGATCGTAATCCTCTTTCGTCAGCATAGGATTTCCGATCCTTCCTGCGACCAAACCTTCATAGGATTGTAGCGCAGTTGTAAGTAACGCCATGTGATCCTTTGCAATCTCTTCAGAAAAACTTTGACCATCTAGAAGATTCAATGCAATGTTGCACTGTATCACACAACCATTTCCACTTTTTAATCTTTGAGAATGAAAACTTGCAGTTGAACTTTTTGGATTAACACTTGGATATGAAGAAAATCCACTGCTGCTATTTGGACTTTGTTCAACATTTTCTGAAGAGTTTCCAGCACTAAAAGCAGTTTGAATTTTCGGACTCTTTTCAGCCTCTTGAACATTGCCTTTGTAATACATTTTTACATCTTGTTGATTACTTGGATTATTCATCCTTGCAATCTTTTGTTGTTCAAGATCTTGACCCTCAATCTTCTCGATGAACTGAGAAATCGTCAAACCATCATAAACTCCGGTGTTCTTTAAGATCATAAAAAATGTACCCCACTCTTTCTGAGGTAATGCATCAGCTAATTTGTCGACCCATTCTTCTCGTTCTTTGGTTATGCTTAGCAGCGACATAGAACGCACTAAGTGGCAGTATCTTTCAATCAACTTCTTTGTATCTTCCCCTGGCAGGCTTGTGAATAGATCAAATTCTTTCTTAAGTAATGCCTTTTTACTTTTGATCATCTTCTCACTTCCCTCAAATTTGATTTTAAGAGCATCCCAAATTGATTTTGCAGTTTTGTCATGCTAAAGCAATACAAAGATGTCTTCTTTAATAGCTTGCTGAAGTAGACTAATCATCATCTTTTCAGCTCTGTACATGTCTCGTTCTTTATCATTGAATTCAGAGATTTCTTTCTCAACCTGCAGATCAGTACGTGGTAGAACATACTTTTTCAAAATACACTCCCAAGATCTCAAGTGATTAGCTTGAACCCAGTTTTCAAACCGATCTTTCCAACCGTAATACTCCTCAATGCTCATTAGCTTCGGGGGTTTTTGCATAGTTCCCGTCTCATTTTCCAAGTTCATGTTTTGAGCAATAGTTGCCGGAGTAGTCGAGGATGTTGCAAAAGCGTTGTAAAATTCTTCACTCATGATTCCGTAAACTTTTTCTCAAAACAGTCACTTTCAAGCAAGATTACCTTTTCAAACAAGATTAACCTGCACAAATAAACTTCAAACAAAATCAGCAATTCAAACGAAATTAGACCCTTTGGAACAAAATAAGTGATTTCGTACGAAATTACAAACTGATTTTGTGCGAAATATCAAAAGCTGTAGTGATTTCGTGCGAAATTACACAAACACAGTAATTTCGTGCGAAATTAATAGCAATTTCGTGTGAAATTAATCAACAAATATAATTCCGTGCGAAATTAAAATGCAATTTCGTGAAAAATTATGCTGATGTCATTTTTTCCAAACTGATTTTCAAGCGAAATTACAAATATTATCAGTTTTAGATCAAATTAAGGTCCAATTCTCTCAAGGCTTTGTTAAAACACTGTTTCGTTTGTGTTGTGAAACATTCAGGACATTTTCACCGTGAAAACTTTTTCAATTGAGAAAAGAAGGTGTAGAAGTAAGAAAATGAGATGAAATCAAGCTGAAATCTGCAGAACTCCTCCTCCTGTGCTCTGATACCACTTGTAGGATCGCGTACGGACCCGAGATGAGTCGATCAGAGGTGTTCTACTCAAAATGAAAGGCGGAAACAGATATAATGAGTTGAATTCAGCAAGATATCACTTTTAATTGTCGTGTATATTGATCTGAAACAGTTTTACAGCAAGACGACACTTCGACAGAGCTTCGCCGTCGGAAAACCTCTAAGTAATTTCGTACCAAATGAATCAGACACACACATATATATAGACATTGTAATTTCGCTTGGAATTACACTTGTAATTTCGTGCGAAATTAACATCTTAATTTCGTGCGAAATTACCTATGTAATTTCGTGCGAAATTACCTACATACATACTTTTCTCGTTTTACGTGCCCTGATCTATCTAATACAATCAAGACTCGATACAAGACGAAGTCGACAGACGCATGCACCAACATCTTTAATATTTTTTTATCGTTAAGTATCGTATTATAGCGTATCGTGGCGTATCGTATCACATGTTTAACTTAATATCGTATTATAGCGTATCGTGTCGTATCGTATCACATTTTTAACTTTATATCGTATTATAGCGTATCGTGGCGTATCGTATCACATCTTTAATATTTTTATATCGTTAAGTATCGCATTATAGCATATCGTGTCGTATTGTATCACATTTTTAACTTAATATCATATTATAGCGTATCGTGTCGTATCATATCTTTATTATTTTTATACCGTTAAGTATCGTATTATAGCGTAACGTGTCGTATCGTATCACATTTTTAACTTAATATCGTATTATAGCATATCGTGTCGTATCGTATCACATCTTTATTATTTTATATCGTTAAGTATCGTATTATAGCGTACCGTATTGTATCATATCACATTTTTAACTTAATATCGTATTATAGATTGTACGTAACCAAGCATACCAATCTAAACAGTTAAAATAAACAATCACAAATACAAATAAACTGAAACTGCAAATTTAATTACATAATAAGTTTGTACATACACAGGACATCGTTCAAAATACATAAACCGTCAAAATACAAGAAAAGTACAACGATCCTAAACCTATGGACCCTGACTGGTGCCTGAGGGCTCCGCCCCCAAATCCGCATCCTCTCTAGGGCCAGGCGACAACGGCGGTATCGGCAATGGTGTATCACCATGCGCGATAGCCGCCTGTATATCGCCCTGGATCGCCCGCATGAGAAGACGTTCAGTATGACGATGAGCGGCGTCCATCCGCGCCTCCAACCGCTCTAACGCAAGCGCCACAGTTGGATGGCGCTGGTCGTCGAGTACGTGTTGGGGGTACTGAGGCACCCCATGTGGCTGCAGCTCCGGTGGCGGACCACCTATCAGAAATGGTGGCGGAAATGGTGGGTCAGCGTGGTCACCATCGTCGTCATCGGAGTCGTTGTCGTCATCCTCTACGGCATCACCATCTGTCGGCTGACCCTGGCCCTGTGTCGGCTCTGGAGCCAACCCTTGTAACTCCGCTGGGAGAGCGGCGGGGACGAACAGCTGCCCGTCGTGCCCTACAAATCGCAGCCCGAGCCCAGGGAAGTCACGTGCATGCCGATCAGGGTCTGACGGCTTAACCTGACCGGCTCCACCACGCCCCCCTCGTCGAATACTGTGTCCTGCTAGGGAACAAGGCCCAACAAGACTGTGATATACGTGATGTACCCCCCCCCCCCCCCCCCCCCGCGTACAGCACAGACCTTGTCACGGCCCCCGTCTCGGTTTTACCCGGTCCAGGAGCCGAGGGACAGAAACCCGTGGTAATTAATATGTTGGCAGTGGAATTTTAACAGGATCTTTTAAAACTTGAAAATGCCCAATTTAAATTATTTCACATATTTGGGACAAATTCCCATAATTTACAATAAAGGTGATTTCTCACGGAAATCCCCTGTTTTACAAAAACATGTTTCTTTATTTTATTGAGCCACTTCTTCAAGCTTGTAGTGCTACGCAACACTTTTTCCTTGATCACAGCAGATCACCTGAAACATGTTTTAAAAAGGTTTTATCAGCAGGGAAATACTGGCGAGTCACTCAGGTTACACAAAATGACACATTGTTATAATATACAGTATTAAGGGTGATTACATTGTTTCTATCAACCAATTACCCCAAATCGGTATTTGTCACTCGACTGTATCTGTGACTATGGTCAGATCACCCATTGGCTAACACGTTGTCCAATGGTGACGGGTATCAAGTAATGTATACAAAACCCCATATACCGGCAGTAATTGAAGATTTCAAAGACTTAATGCCTGTAATTATAACCTTGAAATAAATAGGGTTTTGGAAATAATTTGATAAAAAGAGAATGACTCACATTACAGGTTTAGACATGCACAGTTTAGCCTACTGATTTAGCCTCGTAACCTAATTTAAATGACAATGCATACGAAACTAGGTTAGTAACTTAATAAAACATTTACGATAAGCTCATGAAATCAAAACCCTCACGATGAATGACAAAGTGTAGTACTTAAACATCCATTGGATTCACGACGAATGACAAAGTATAGCCCGAGTTCGGGTAGCATTCAAACATCCATCGGATTCACAACGAATGACAAAGTATAGCCCAAGTTTAGGCAGCACTTAAACATTCATCGGATTGGTTTCAATCGATCGGACATTGCATCGTAGCAGTGATCGAGTTATTACCCTGTTATCGCGGCAGAATTTCGTGCTGTGTGTGTGTTTTGAAGTAAACAGACGATATCTCAGTGTACGAATTGAATTTTAACGTCGAACCAACGCCAAACTTCAAGTGCCAAATCCCTGCATTTATATTGGAAAAACGGCTCCCTCGCGTGGCGCGAGGGCACCCCTCCTAGCATAGGGTAGCCTCGTGTAATTGTAGCCTGGGTGAGTCGACGTTTCTCTAAAATTCGATTTTGACAACGAACTGTGAAGATAATATCGATTAGGGAATACCCCCCTGAGTTTTAGGGGCCCTGATCCTAGTTCCGATTGTTCTGAAAATTTTAGGGGTCATGCCATATTTCTTGGGGGTCTCAATTAGGGTTTCCTATTTGGACAAAACAAAATAAGAAATAGTAATTTTTAATGAGAGTTGTTACATTCTCCCTACCTTATTAAAATCTCGTCCTCGAGATTTACTGGAACAAGTAGGGATACTTTCGCTTCATCTCTGATTCCAGTTCCCAAGTGTACTCAGGCCCTCTCTTTGAATCCTACTTGACCTTGACCAGCACTAGACGTTTGTGTTTGAGAAATTTGACCTTTCTGTCTTCTATCCGTAGTGGCTTCTCAACAAATTTTAACTTTTCATTTACCTCTACATCTTGAAGAAGTACTACCAGGGATTCGTCAGATAGACATTTCTTGAGGTTGGATACATGAAATACGTCATGTACGCCGGCTAACTCTTCTGGTAGTTGTAAACGATAGGCAACTGGTCCTATTCGCTGGATTATTGGGAATGGTCCTACGTATCTTGGACTTAGCTTTCCCTTCTTTCTGAACCGAACTACTCTTTTCCAAGGAGAAACTTTCAAGAGTACCTTGTCTCCAATTTGAAATTCTAGCGGCTTACGTCGATTGTCTGCATAACTCTTCTGGCGATCTCGAGCAGTCTTCAGTCTTTCCTTGATTTGAATGATCTTATCGGTGGTTTCTTGCACAATCTCGGGACCTGATAATTGGCTTTCTCCTATTTCTGCCCAACAAACTGGAGTTCTGCACTTTCGTCCATACAGTGCTTCAAATGGGGCAGCTTCAATGCTTGCATGATAACCATTATTATAGGAGAATTCAATTAAGGGTAGATGGTCATCCCAGTTTCCACCAAAATCTATTACACATGACCTGAGCATGTCTTCCAGGGTTTGAATCGTCCTTTCACTTTGTCCGTCTGTTTGAGGATGGTACGCAGTACTTAAATTTAATCGCGTCCCCATGGCTTCTTGGAAACTAGTCCAGAAATGGGAAGTGAAACGACTGTCCCTATCCGATACAATGGAGAGTGGGACTCCATGTAAGGACACTACCTCTTCTATGTATAACTTGGCTAACCTTTCCATGCTAAAGGTTTCCTTCATGGGTAGAAAATGAGCTGATTTGGTTAATTGATCCACAATTACCCAAATCGCATCGTTACCTTTTCTGGTTTTGCGTAACTTAGTAACAAAATCCATGGTTATAAGTTCCCATTTTCATACAGGCATTTCTAATTGTTGAAGTAACCCTGAAGGTTTCTGGTGTTCTGCCTTAACTTGTGAACAAGTTAGACACTTAGATACATATCTAGCTATGTCATTTTTCATTCCTATCCACCAGAAATTATTCCTTAGATCTTGGTACATCTTATTATTTCCAGGATGCATGGTATACCTAGATTTATAGGCTTCCTCTAAAATCTTATTTCTCAAATCTCCTTGCTTAGGTACCCAAATCCTTTTCTTATGGAATCTCCACATTCCATCACTTCCTTGCTCTAATTCCTTTATTCGTCCTTTCATTCCTTCAGCATCATCCTTGATTGCTGTTTCCTGAATATTTTTCAATTGTTCCATTAAGTCTAATTGTAAACTTAATCTAAGAGCACGAACTCGCTTTTGCTTTTCATGATACTTACGACTTAAGGCATCTGCAACTACATTTGCCTTTCCTTCATGATATTGAATATCACAATCGTAGTCACTTAGAATTTCCATCCATCTTCTTTGTCTCATATTCAATTCTTTTTGCCCAAATATGTACTTTAAGCTTTTATGATCTGTATAGACAGTAAACTTACTTCCATACAGATAGTGTCTCCAAATCTTAAGGGCAAAAATTATCGACCCTAATTCTAAGTCATGTGTCGTATAGTTTTCCTCGTGCTTTTTCATTTGCCTTGAAGCGTACGCAATTACCTTCTTGCGTTGCATTAGTACACATCCTAATCCTAGTTTAGAAGCATCACAATAAACTTCAAAATCTTCTGTCCCTTCGGGTAAGGCAAGAATTGGGGTGTTTGTTAACCTTTGTTTTAAAATCCTAAAAGCCTCTTCTTGCTTAGGTCCCCATTCAAACTTAACTGTTTTACAGGTTAGCTTAGTTAATGGCACAACTATCTTAGAGAAATCCTTAATAAAGCGCCTATAGTACCCAGCTAATCCTAGAAAACTTCTAACTTCTGCAGCTGATTGCGGGACCTTCCATTTGGTGATTGCTTCTATCTTGGAGGGATCTACGTGAATACCTTCGTGATTCACCATGTGTCCTAAAAATTGCACATCCTGTAGCCAAAATTCACACTTCGAGAATTTGGCGTAAAGCTTTTCCTTTCTTAACAAAGTTAAGAGTGCATGCAGGTGCTGACAATGCTCGTCCTGACTTTTGGAATAAATAAGTATATCGTCGATAAAGACAATTACAAATTTATCCAAATACGGTTTACAGATTCTATTCATCATGTCCATAAATGCGGCAGGAGCATTTGTTAGTCCAAAGGGCATGACTGTAAACTCGTAATGACCATACCTAGTTCTGAATGCGGTTTTAGGTATGTCTTCTTCTTGTACCTTCAATTGATGATATCCAGAGCGTAAATCTATCTTAGAAAAATATCTAGCTCCCTGAAGTTGATCGAAAAGATCATCAATCCTAGGTAATGGGTATCGATTCTTGATTGTAACCTTATTTAATTCCCTATAATCGATACACATTCGCATCGAACCATCCTTCTTCTTTACAAATAACACTGGTGCTCCCCAAGGGGATGAACTAGGTTGTATGAATCCTTTACTTAGCAACTCATCTAATTGCTTTTTCAGTTCTAACATTTCGGTGGGTGCTAACCGATAAGGTGCCTTGGCTATCGGTGTAGTTCTAGGAATTAGATGAATTCTAAATTCTACTTCCCTAACGGGTGGTAATCCAGGTAGTTCTTCTGGGAATATATCTGGGTATTCTGATACTACAGGAATTTCCTTAAGTTCCTTACCTTTAGTGCTAATGATTACCGAAATCATATACACTATTCCTTGCTTTCGTTCATAACTAGCAACTTTCATTACCGAAATGAACTTCATTGGTTTACGCGGCTTATCCCCTGTAATCATAATTACTTCTCCTGTGGGTGCACGTATTTCTATGGAGTTCTTATCACAAAGGATTCGAGCATGGTTGGCTACTAACCAATCCATTCCTAACACGACATCGAATCCAGCTAAATTCATGGGTAATAGGTTTGCAGAAAATTTATGACCTGAAAGTTTTATATTTTCTTTTTGCAAAATCGTATCTATGTTAACCGAATTCCCGTCTGCCGTTTCTACTGTATAAATCTGCCTAAGTTTGGTTAAAGGTTGCTTAAGAGCTTGACAGAATGAAGTATTGATAAAACTTTGGTTTGCACCAGAGTCGAATAATACTTTCGCATAAACGTCATGAACTAAGAACGTACCAGCTATTACGTCAGGAATCAGTTCAGCTTCCTGAGTGGTCAATTGGAAGGCTCTTGCGTTCTTCTTTGTAGTCCCTTCGGCAGGTTTGGCCTTGTTGTCAGCTGGTTTGACCAATTTAGGGCATTCTGGTCTAAAATGCCCAGCTTCTCCACAGTTGTAGCAGATCTTTGTTTTCTTTCTGCAATCTTCTTCACGATGTCCTATAGCTTTGCAGAAGTTGCAGGGTTCATTACATTTTCCAAAATGTTTCTTTTTACAGTTCCTGCAGAACGGCGGAGTGGAAGATGATCCAGTTCCCTTTCACTTGAAATTGTTATTATTACCCACACGAAATCCTTGGGTAATCTTTTGGGCTAACTCCTTCTTCCTATTTTCTTCTCGCGTACGCACCAGTCCGTCAGTCAAAGTGTTGGCTAATTCCACCGCATCATCGATCGTGCGGGATCTCGCAGCTTTGACAATATCATGCATCTCGCCAATTAAACCCCAAATGTAGCGAGAAATAAGTACCGGTTCTGGTGAAGCCAGAGTAGGCACAATTCGATCATATTCAAAAAATTTCGAAGTATACCCTCGGCAGTCAACATCTATCATTCGATGGCTCAGGAACTTATTCGCCATTTGCTCTTTTTCATATTCAGGGCAGAATTTCCTTTCCACCAGACTCTTGAATTCTTCCCAACTCATGGCATAGGCCATGTCGCTTCCCTTGGCTTGCAACACTGTGTTCCACCATTCTAATGCTTCTTCCTTGAAAAAGGTGAGAAGCATACATGACTTTATCCTCCTTGGCGCATTTACTTATTTTAATTACTACCTCAGTTTTCTCCAACCAACGCAGTGCAGCAGTCGCCCCTTCATTACCTGCAAATTCAACAGGTTTACAGGCAAGAAATTCCTTGTAAGTGCAACCAGGCGTTGCAGCTTTCATTCTTTTAAGGAATGGGGCTTGCATCCCATCATTATCATTATTATTAATGTTGCCGCCTCCATTTACGCTATTACTGAAGTTGTCTTCATGAGTACGTTTGCTAGGAATAATTGGTTGAGGCTCAACTGGATTTCGGGCAGCAGCAATGATTGCTGGAATAGCATTTGCTATTCCCTGGGCAACGATATTTTCTATATCTTGCCTATTAAGAAATTGATCTAAATGGTTTTGTTCAGATTGGTTAACTTCGTTAACTGGTTCATTGATGGAATGTTCCATCTGATAATTAACAATATATATATATATATATATATATATATATATAAGTTATTGGCACAAAATAGAATAAATGATAATCAAGCACAATAGAGAAATCGCACATAATCACGTCAACACGTATAGCCAAAATTGTCGATTTTACGACGTTAATATTTTATATATTTTAATATGCATCCGTACATTACCAGATATGTTACAAAAGTTTTATTTTTAGTTATTTTACATGATTATATTTTATTCTATTATTATTTTATTATTATACAACCACAACCACACAGTCACACCATCCCCGTCAGCTGGTATCTCAGAAACGACGTTCCCTCTCGTCGTACTTCCATGATATCCTTTCCCCCACATCTCGGATTCTATTTCCTGCGTCCACCAGTTCCTCGCCATAGTGGCGAAGTTCAGCCAAGTTCTCGGTGCTCATTGGTGGGTGTAGTGGAGGCTCAGGGTCAAATTGAGGGAAAAAGGTATTAGGGTTATTTAAGAGGTTTTGAAATTGCCAGTCAGTGGTCCACCATTCTTCTAACTCTTCTGGTAGAGGTCGGGGGTGGATAATAGGATCTGGAATAGCAGGTTCCAGATTAACTAGAAGTTGTGCTTCAACTGGGTAATTGAAAAGGTTTTCATCGACAGGTCCGATGAGGTCACTAAGTCCCAATTTACGATCCAGCTCTTCCCATGATGGCATTTCCTGGGCTTGCCCAGAACTTTCCCCGATTTCTATTCCCTTGCCTTTATCCATCGGATCCTCAGTCTTTATAGCTTTCCTTATTGCTGGCTTCTTCCTACGCACACGCCTCCAGCCTACGAATCTTCTCCTCTTTTTTGGTTTTGGTTTCTCCTAAGGTTAGGCTTGAAAGATCATTGGCTCTTCAGTATCAGCCTGGTAGTCAGTGAAGGTATCGGTGGTATCCATATCTGTGGTATGGATAGTAAAGTTTTGAAGTGCTTCGGATAGTTCATTCATGCTGTTTGCATATATGAAGAAACAAACACAAAATTCGAAGTTAAAACTTTGTAAATTGAATTTTCACATAATCACAGATTGGCAATCAGAAAAATTAAGTATTTCTAAATACTTAATTGGCTTAAATCAGTGGCTCTGATACCACCTTTTTCTGTCACGGCCCCCGTCTCGGTTTTACCCGGTCCAGGAGCCGAGGGACAGAAACCCGTGGTAATTAATATATTGGCAGCGGAATTTTAACAGGATATTTTAAAACTTGAAAATGCCCAATTTAATTTATTTCACATATTTGGGACAAATTCCCATAATTCACAATAAAGGTGATTTCTCATGGAAATCCCCTGTTTTACATAAACATGTTTCTTTATTTTATTGAGCCACTTCTTCAAGCTTGTAGTGCTACGCGACACTTTTTCCTTGATCACAGCAGATCACCTGAAACATGTTTTAAAAAGGTTTTATCAGCAGTGAAATACTGGCGAGTCACTCAGGTTGCACAAAACGACACATTGTTATAATATACAGTATTAAGGGTGATTACATTGTTTCTATCAACCAATTACCCCAAATCGGTATTTGTCACTCGACTGTATCTGTGACTATGGTCAGATCACCCATTGGCTAACACGTTGTCCAATGGTGACGGGTATCAGGTAATGTATACAAAACCCCACATACCGGCAGTAATTGAAGATTTCAAAGACTTAATCCCTGTAATTATAACCTTGAAATAAATAGGGTTTTGGAAATAATTTGATAAAAAGAGAATGACTCACATTGCAGGTTTAGACAGGCAGAGTTTAGCCTACTGATTTAGCCTTGTAACCTAATTTAAATGACGATGCATACGAAACTAGGTTAGTAACTTAATACAACATTTACGATAAGGTCACGAAATCAAAACCCTCACGACGAATGACAAAGTGCAGTACTTAAACATCCATTGGATTCACGACGAATGACAAAGTATAGCCCGAGTTCGGGCAGCACTCAAACATCCATCGGATTCACAACAAATGACAAACTATAGCCCAAGTTTAGGCAGCACTTAAACATCCATCGGATTGGTTTCAATCGATCGGACATTGTATCGTAGCAGTGATCGAGTTATTACCCTATTATCGCGGCAGAATTTCGTGCTGTGTGTGTGTTTTGAAGTAAACAGATGATATCTCAGTGTACGAATTGAATTTTAACGTCGAACCAACACCAAACTTCAAGTGCCAAACCCCTGCATTTATACTGGAAAAACGGCTCCCTCGCGTGGTGTGAGGGCACCCCTCCTAGCATAGGGTAGCCTCGTGTAATTGTTTCCTGGGTGAGTCGACGTTTCGCTAAAATTCGATTTTGACAACGAACTGTGAAGATAATATCAATTAGGGAATACCCCCCCTGAGTTTTAGGGGCCCTGATCCTAGTTCCGATTGTTCTGAAAATTTTAGGGGTCATACCATATTTCTTGGGGGTCTCAATTAGGGTTTCCTATTTGGACAAAACAAAATAAGAAATAGTAATTTTTAATGAGAGTTGTTACAGACCTGTCCTGCTTGTGGTACGCTGCCGCGAACCACTTGGCTAGGCAGCGATGGAGGGCGCACGTCTCCCTCTATACAAGGCAGTACAGGTAAAAAAGACCCCTTAATTGCACCACTCGCGACTCTTCTCGCGTGGTGCAATGGATGTGGCAATAAGCCTGTGCAGGTAACGATACACAGGATCTCTAATCCAGGAAGCCCTCGACTTCGACTTCGGTCCGAAGCGACGGTCATTGATCACCTGCCAGGACCTCAAGAGAGTCGTGCGGGGGGCCATATGGATGCCCTCGGTGTAGATGGGGGGGCCACCGCCACGCCCGCGCCCACGTCAACGTCCACGGCCACGTCTATGTCCACCGGCCACTGCCGCCCCCGCCCCTCGTCCACCTCTGCCACGTCCAAGCCCACGTCAGCCACCTCCACTGCCACTTCCTGCACCACGGTCGACACCTCCACGGTGTGACAACCGACAAAAATAATGGTAATTCCGTACAACTTAAGCACTTGATTTAATGTTTAATTACGTTCATTACGATTTAATTATTGCATGATTAGGTCATATAAAGTCTAGCAATCATAGGACATGGTTATATATGTCAAACAATATTAATACAATCGCCACGTTGCGAGAAAACTACAAACTATGTCCTATTATGTTGGCAAAATGCTGAAAACACTATTCACCTGAACACACTGTTCATGCCAGCAAGTCCCGAATACTGTCTGAACGAGCGACGAAGGGCATGAACGCACTTTATAGATGAAATACAAATAAAAATCCATAATTAGGGACACTAAACACTAAAACACATTGACTTTCCGGTAAAGGCACATAACAACACTTTGTCCGTTCCGCGCCAAATTATAACCAAAATAAAATGTCCGCGACACTAGAACCTAGTATTTTAGTGTCCGTAGGACTTGTAACTAGTATAATACCTTAAATTAGGCTTGTGGATACAAATTGGACATCCGAAATACAAGTTCCCCGGTGCATCGTCGCAACGATCACAACTTCATCATTTTTGCGTCGACGAACTAGTTAACGATATTTTCGCCACCCAAACACCTAAACTAACAACCTAGCGAACTAGTGAGCCACATTTTGGAGTAAAAAATGTTGCCGGAACATTAACGGTGCAAGAACTTATCTAAAACATTTAAACCTTTAAACACTTTTATTAACTTTACAAGCTTTATATATATTAGAACATTTATAAAAAAAAATATAAACTATACCCCCCCACCCCATTTCGGTCATGGTGGACCCCACTAATCAACCTACATGTTTGAAAATCTATTAGAAGTATGGAAGTGAAGATTATCTTTGAATTTTGAAAGATATGCAAAATCATGAACATATAACACCCCATACATATCATCTCACCATAACTTCTCATTTCCTTCAAACGTTTGCAACCAAACTCCTCTCTTCCCTCTTCTTCATTTTCGGCCAAGAACTCCCCAAATAAACCCACCATTTTCTTTGATAAATCACCTCATTTTTACCTAAATTAAGCCCTTTCAAGACCATCTAAGCATCATTGATACATGGAGCACCATTAGAGCTTGGTTTGGAGCTTAATCACTTCCTAATCTTCAACTTAAGATTGTGCAAAGTTGTAAGCCACTTTCTTACCATTTTTAAGCTTGTTATTAAGCATAGATTTAGAAAGTACTTATTGATCATCTTGAAAGTCAAGAAAAAACTAACTGAAAACCCTAAACATAACTTAATAACTTACTAATCATGAAGTATTATGTGATTTTTATGTGTTTTAGGGTTGAATAAATTGTATGATCTTGTTGATTTTGGTTAAAGTAGGTTGTTTAACTTAGGATTTAAAATGATCATGTTGTATGTTTAGTGTAGTAATCTAAATTAGTGATGATCTTGTTAGATTAGTCTTAAAAATGTGATTTAAACAACTAGAGGTTTAAATCAAGAAAGATCATCACCATTATATTCATGAGCTTTACATATAAGTTTCCATACTTGAAAGATTAAGGATTTTAATGGAATAAACTTGATGTTTATGAACTAATAAGTGTGATTTTTAAATAAAACAAGTGGTTTAATAAATGGTTATAAAAAACTACACTTAAAAAGTCTTAACTTTCAAGGCATAAAAGTCTTGAAATTTTTAGGAAACTTAATATATAAAAGCTCATGAATTAGAGAAACAAATGGTGTTATTTGTTACTTGAAAGTTGTAGTTTGATGAGATTAGTAGGATGATGATGGTAAATTGAAAAATGGTTTTAAACGCATTTTGAAAACGTGGGAAAACGCCATAGTTTAGGGGAAACTATGGCGAAATTTTCTAAAAATCTAATCGTGATTAAACATAGATTAACGGGGTGATTAACCGGATTAAACGCGATTAGTGACCTTACATGTCATTAAGGAAGTTTTGATGAAAATGTTTAAGCCTAAACCTCTAAGTAATTATAAACTCATATATATATATATATATATATATATATATATATATATATATATTACTAGATAACTAGGTAAAAATAATGGATATATGTTTATATAATTTGGTAAAAATTACATAGTATGTATGCTTTATTTGGTGTATAAAGTGTGTACATTATGTGTATGTATTAGTGCTAGTAATACATACTAAAAGTACTACATACACTATCTATGAAAATATGCACCTATACCATAACCAAGAACCTCACAAGTATTCACAAGTATGACGATGGTCGCGAACCTTCACAAACACTTAAAACACACACTTATGAGATACCATAAAACAAGGCGCGAACATCAGATGATGGACATCGGATGAAGGACATCGGACGACACTTTTTATAACTATATATGTTTCATCGACGAAACGGACGTGTCGGCACCCCGAGATGTTACTACGACGTTCAGACAACTTCGACACAAATATTATATATGTTAACGATTACGACGACAAGTCTAAAAATGAAATATTTTTAGACACTTCATATATATGTTAACGGCAACAAAAAACCGGAAATTTTAACAATGAAAATAACACTAAGAGTTATTATAAAAGTTTACTACCCTACTTATTTAACCATTAGTAAAAGATTACTAAAAATGCAAGAACATAAAATTTGGGCCTTTAAAGTTAATATTGGGCTTAAATAATAAATGTTGGGCTAGGCCCAATCTCTTAAATACATGGGCAATGGCCCATTTCAATAAACACTTATATGGGCCCAATTAAAACATATAACATGGGCTAGGCCCAAATACAATAATAATATGGGCTAGACCTAATAACTTAAAGATATAGGCTAGGACCCAATGACAAAATACATAAATTAAGCCCAATAACACTAAGATGTGGGCTAGACCCGATGGAAAATACATGTATAAACATATAAATTTATATATTGTAAAAATACATTATAAATACGGTATACCTACACGTATAATACGGTATACCTACACGTATAAATACGGTATACCATACGTACAAATACGGTATACATACACGTACAAAATACGGTATACCCACCTATAAATTCGGTACACTTTCACCAAAACTCAAGTCTCACCATATTGAAGATGGTGAGCTTGGATGGTCTCAACACTTGTAGGTTGTCTAAAACCTTGTCAAAATAGAAAGTTTAGAGGGTGTTTGCACCTCTAAACTTATAGAAATCAACCACACTCAAGCTCCTTAACCATAGACTTGGTTAAAAACAAGGTAGGTACAAGATTTCACAAGTTTGAACATTTTTATAAAAGTTTAAGTAAAGTTTTCTTCAAAATAGAAAGTTGAACCTCAAAATAGTGATGTTCCACCTTAGTTTACCATGGTAAACTTGTTAAAACACTCCTAGAGGTGTTCCAAGCTTTCAAGAAGAAGAAGAGATGAAGAAACATGGAAGAAAATGAGGTGAAGGCTCACTTTTGGACATAGGTAAATCTGCCTTCAACTTGTATTTTCAGCTGATTAGAGAGTGTTTTGAGAGTCTTTGAAGGTTTGGAAAAGTAAAATGGAGGTGCAGGATGCTTGGTTTTATAATGGTCGATTAGGGTTTTAGTCTAAATAAAGTTATAAGGTGATTGGGTGAAGAAGGAGGTGGAAAATTGGCCAACCCAAGTACTGAAGACAACTTTATGCGGATCAAGGCTTCTCGCCACCCGTGAGCTAAAAGGGTAATTGGCTTGCACCCCGCGAGAAGCCAATTTTCATCCGGAAGTTTGTTTTATTACAATTTAGCCCCTAGACTTTGATATGATTATCATTTTATGTCATTTCCTTGTATCTAAGCCTATTTTTTTAGGTATTTAAAGGGTATCAAGGTATTGTATGAGTTTGATGCATGTATAATTAATGTTTCTACATATGTCGAGTCTCGGTTTTGCGTATAAATAAGTATTCAACGATTGATTACGTATAACATAAGTATGTATCACGTATATGTATAAAATGAATTTCCATTATGATTAAAGTCTCGGATTTCAAGATTGGAAATGAAACACGAATACGACACGATTACAAGTTTCTAAATATAGAAATACGAATGCAACTTTCTTTATAATAAAGTACAGAGATGCGAAGCGTTACACTAATACGCCCACTTTTAATATGGTGTTGGACTGTTGGTAGCTCATTGGTTGTCATGAAGGTGTTGTAAAACAACCTTATAGCAAACCCAATATTATATATATAGAGAAAAGAGGGGATGGAGGTGGAAGAAGTCATATTATTGATATAAACATCGAATACAAATGCTTCTATTTATAGGGTTTTTACATCAATGCAAATGAAGAAATGAAAGTTATATGTAAAGAGTCACGATCATATTGTGATACATTCATGGGCGGACCTACCCACAATTGTGGGTGGGCGGACGCACCCCTTGAGAAAAAAGTTTTAAGCGTTGATTTCGTCGAAAATCCCAAGTATTCCCAACCGCACCCCTTGGATTTTTCAACTTCACCATTTGAAAATTTTCAACCGCCTCACTTAGAAAAAAATATTATGAATTTATAAAAAAATAAATTAAACACTGATTATTATGAATATATAAGTATATAACAAAATTTATATAATTATTCTTTAACCACTTGTTCACTTTACTTAAGCCAACTACCCAAGCCCAAACCCATCCCAAAGATTTTGAACTAAATAAAATAACCCAAACCAGCCTACACATAACCCATTCGAACTCCAAATCAGCTCCAAAAAGACGCTCAACGACTACAGTGTACAACGCCTCACAGCCGGGCGAGTTTTTTGGCCGGAACTTTGATGGTTTTTTGTTGTTACTTTACTTATTTATGATAGTTTTTTATGTTGTTTACTGTTATACTTAAAACTTTGTTTATTAATGTGATAGTAAGTTAGGAAATAGGGTTTAATTGTTTGAAAATTGAAATTGACCCAACCCGACCCGATATGATCTGACCCGCTCTGAAACTTTGTTTGTTTATGTTTACGTGTTTTACATGATCCGACCCGCTATGAACAAATTTTTTTATATAGTTAGGGATCTTAAATCTTTAAAAAAAAATTGCATCCCTAAGAAGAAATTTCTAGGTCCGCCACTGGATGCATTCGTGACGATTTTTGTGATTCTGGTATTTTTTACGAATTCTGTAGACTATTCCCATGTACTAAACATGTTTTGTTTCCAAAAAAATATAATTCAAAGACCTTTTCGTATTTCAAAGAAAATCACTAACACGAATTAGAAAACCAATAAATACTTGAAAGAAATGTAGATTATGAAAAACTTTCAAATTAAATTATGAAAACTTGAACTTAATTTGAATTGATTCTGGGGTGAATTTTTACGAGTTTACACGTAGCTGCAAACTCCATAGAGACATACAATCATACATCATGCACTTCATATTTACAATTTGAAGGGGTATGGTCCCAAAAAGCCGCGCAGACCTTCATTTAGGTCGCGTGCAGGACCATACTCCTTATCTAGCAAGATTATTATTGTTAACCGCGCGCGGGCTACGTCACCATGTATTGATCTCGCGCGAGGTCTGAACAAGAAAGCACACCAAATTCAACACTTAGCATTCTGAATAAGAGTCTTCAGCTCCTATAAATCCTGCACAGGCTAGTTACGTGCTCTACAAGGGTCGCACAGAAACTATAGCGCAAGGCCACTTCAGAAGGTACGAAAGGTACAAGTGGCAGAAGAAAAGAGCCAATCCGCGTCCTCTATGCTGTGCTCAATCGTGCTCCATGATCGTCTGACGTGCAGGAGACATAAAGTACACAAGGACGCCTATGTGGCACCAATCACGGGGCAGCGACACCTGCCCCACGATCTCCACTTACCTGCTGATGGCAGAAGGGCGGCTAGGCCGACAACAGTGACACGTGGCTCCAATCACGGTGCGCCAGCACCGGAGAACTTCTAGAAGCCACTAACGGTCGACACCAGTGAGACAAGGAGAATATCCTCTATGTTGTCGCCTTCCGGCCCAAGGCCCATCAGCCCACATCCTCTTACACCTCTCCGGCTATAAATAGAGACCTCAGTTCACAGGTTAAACATTCTATTCCCTCTACTCTCACTCTTAACACACATTTATCTCCTCAAACAGTCGCTTATTCTCACGCCGGAGCCCGGTTAAGAGGGAAACCCCCATATTCCTCACTTAACGAGTAACGGTGTTCTGTTTTGCAGGATTAACGGATCATTACGGAGCTCAGAAAGCCATAAGAAGATTAACCACTATGGTAGAAACATAAACCAAACTAATTAACCCCAGGATTAGTTACGTGTTTCTTCATTGGCGCCCACCGGTCTTTTACAAATCACTTTCATCTTCTTTTTCTGAGTTTTCTAAGCTATTTTTTCCTTCGATCATGGCTGGTCAAGGAATCATTCCCGATTTTGGTTTCGGAACAAACTCTAATGCAGTGTTTGGGGAGGACAATCAAAACATCCAAGTCCAACATGTTGAAGAAATCGGTGAAATCGAAGTAACCAACACTGGGGGACCCCGCGCGAGTGCCACTCGCATCACTCAAACGGTAACCCCAGCAAGTCACGTCGCTGGTCCTTCAAACCCAGCTCCACCTCAGAATATTTCGGCGCTATTAGGGCTGCCAGAGGGTGAAACTCCAGCCTCTTGATATGCCAAACAAATTGCTACAATCAACGCTGCGTATCAATCTTTGAGCGCACAGCAAGCAGTCTTACAAGCAGAACCATCTTTGGTTACACCTCAGGGTCCTAGTCAGGGGGCGCGCCAGATACCCCCACAGCAAAACCTCCAAGGAAGAGTTAACAGGCCTCCTCCCTTAAGAAGACCAAGCGTGCTTGACACGCGCGACACACAGGGAGAGACGGAAAGCTATTATGACCATCCGTCAAATGTTCTAAGGGGTCCAATTCATAGCCGGATCGGGCCCCGCAATATGAATAACGAGTGGGACGACACAGACCCGAACGACCCAACTTGGCAAGATGACGAAGGATCCTCAGTCTTCAACCGCTTGCAGCGGAGTCACGAAAATTACAAACCAAGGCAGCGCATTACATATAGCGAAGAAGCAGAGCGAGACTCCAGTCTCGCCTATAGACCAGCTGAAGCTGCAGAACACTCAAAGTTTATCCCGAAGATTGCCTTGGCACCGCTTTCAAGAGAGAAATTACCCCCAACAGTGGGAAAATTCAACGGTTTAAGCGATCCTGACGATCATGTCAGAGTATTCACAAGTGTTGGTTGTATTGGAGGATGGAATATGCCAATGTGGTGTCATTTGTTTATCCAGAAGCTTACTGGGGCTGCTCGCGCCTGGTTCGACAGCCTCCCGCCTGGAAAAATCAGTTCATGGGTTGATTTCAGAACACAATTTGTAAACCACTTCAGCCAGCAGAGACGCTATCAACGAGATATGTGTGAAGTAACAGATATTTGGCGCAGGGAAAATGAAAGTCTGGAAGACTTCATTACACGATTTAACAAAGAATGTTTGGAAATTGGCGGTGTAGGCGAACAGTTCATGCGCGCTCACTTCAAGAAAGCCATTCGTTGTGACAGTCTCATCAGAACTATCACCGGCAAAGACGGCATGCCCAAAGAATGGGACAAGGTGATGGAAGCCACAAAAATAGTAGCGCAAACCGAAGAGTCGCTAGCTGGAGCCAAGAGCTCATACACCGACGATCGCTTTTCCAAGAAGAGTTCGCGCTACTATGACAAGCGCAACAAGAGCAAAGGTCAAGATTGGAAATCCAGAAAACCAAGGGGTTATGAGGAGAGACCGCGCTATAGAGAGGATGCGCGGGAGACAATTGATAGAATTGGGTATCGAAATGCAGTCAGGGATGATAACCGGGAAAAGCACTGGACTCCGCTCATAAAAACACCAAAAGAGGTGCTAATGACGGAGAACTACGACTTTAAGGCTCCAAGGCCTATGACGAACAAGAAAGGGCAAGACCCGAACCTGTACTGTGATTTTCACAAGGATACAGGTCATCTAACAGATGACTGTATCAGCTTACATCAAGAGGTCGAGAAAGCGCTAAAAAGCGGAAAGTTAAGCCGCCTGGTGAAAAACGTGCGTAAAGAAATATGCCAAATCCAACGCCACGATGATGGGAACCACAAGAAGGTCCGGCGCTGGAAACTCATATGGTCAACGGACCAAGATACAGCGCAAGAGAAAAAGGCAAACGCCCTTACGAACCTTCATGGCAAGAGCAGCAGGTCATTTTCCCGGTAGTGCGCGTGGGTCCTCGCGCTACACGCCCCGTTATCACTACCGGCATTATCGGTCACTACGAAACGGAATACATCTTCATTAACCCGGGAAGTACAGCCGACATCATCTATGAGCAATGCTTTAATCAGTTTGATGACGAAGATAAAGCGAGACTTGAGCCGGTGGATTACCCTCTGTCGGGATTTTGCAATGAAATGATCTTCCCTTTAGGCCAAATCAGCTTCCCCGTCACGTTTTCTGACGGGAAGCATTCAAGAACCACAAATGTAAACTTCATGGTAATGCATGTCAAATCAAGGCATGATGTGTTGATTGGGAGAGAAACCCAAGGTGAACTGAACATGGTAACTTCCACACCCCACTCAGCCATCGGGTTTCCAACTGAGACGGGGGTGGCAATTATCTATGCGAAGAAAGAAGTAATGTCAGCAGAAGAGGCGCGCCCAACAAAAGCGGTGAAAGTTTCAACGACTAAGCCAGAAAAGTGGGTTTTAAACCGTAAATACCCAGAGCAAACGGTGACGATTGGCCACGCAATCTCACCAAACATCAGAACGCACCTCAAGCAACATTTGTTCAGGAATATGGATATCTTCGCCTGGACTCCGGCTGACATGACCGGAGTCCCGTGCGACATTACCGAACATTGTCTGAACACTTATCCCTCCGTTGAACCAAAAGTGCAAAGAAGGCGCAGCTTAGGGGCGGATAAGCCAAAAGTGATGAATGAGCAAGTGTGTGAGCTGCTAAAAGCAGGGTGTAATACCTCGAAAATTTGTGTTCAATAAAATAACGACACGTGTCATGTAAGACAAAAGCGTTATAAACCCGGATCTAGTTAAAGATGTACGGCAGGATTTAAAAGTGTCGACATGTTAATTAATACCTCTGAACGACCTCGTTATGAATCCCAAGACCCTAATCTATATTATAAACATCTATTATACTCAAATCCGGTAAATGCTAGCAATGATTGATTCATATTTGCAAGAGTGGAATCCTATGAGGATATGCACGATAAACCTTCGTTTATGGTTTTCTTTAAAGTCCAAGACAATATTACATAATGGTAGGGTGCATAACTGTTCAAGCATGATCTAAAGGCCCCATACTGATAATTCATGGCCCAAAATCGTATTACACTAGTTGCCTGTTCGAAGCTTGAAAGGGCAAATTTTTTTGCCTCTGATAAAGAGCTTACGGACCGTAAAGGACCCCCTTACGGTCCGTAAGGAGTGCCCAGCGACAGAAAGTTTGACAGTTGGCTGTTTTGAGCATGTAACCGACTTAGAAAGATATTTTCCACTTCCATGCGCGACCCCTACTGATTTTTAGGCTTAGGGGCACTTGTAAATGATCTGGGAACAATGCTAGACTTGTGTGGCATGATCATGAGCAACCTAAAGCACTATATAAGTCCCACAATGTTTGCAACATTCTTGCATTCATTCCATCTGCATTTTTGAAGACTTCTTTAGTTCAAAAGCAGACCCAAGTCATCCCTAGTCGAAATTAGTACCTTGGTAAGTATCCTCAACCTTCCTTAATTGAGTTTTACTTAGTTATTAGCTTAAAAGTCAAACCATCATAATTAACGTTTGACTTAGAGATTAATCATTAATGGTCCAGTGATTAGTCGAATTGAAGGTAGTTATAAGTTGGTAATTATGTGGGCAATAAACCCTTAAAAGGGCACCCTCTGATTCCCACTCTAACTAGGACTTTTGTCGGGTCAAAGTTGTTTATAAAAAGTCAACAGGATCCTAATTTTCGAATTAAAACATAATTAACAATGTAGGTAATGTGTAACCTATTTTATCACTCTTATAACTTAGTAATCAATGTAAGAACATGTCTAAACATGTTTGATCCGACAAATTTCAGTTTAGGACCGGTTCGGAACCGAAAGTCGTAAAACTTTGACTTTTGCTTTGACATTAGTTCTGACCCGTTTTAGTAGAGTTTAGAAATGCCTTAGAGCTTCCTTAGGACCAGGTTACATGATGGTATAACCCTCTGTGATTGGTTCGTTGATTGTCCGATTCATTTGCACGTTTCCGTTAATTACTTAATGTTGACCATAATGCCCTTTTTACCTTAAAACGAGAATTTTGGAAATGTGAAAGGACAAAAATCTTTGTTACGGATTTATAAACATGTCCCTGAATTTTCACATCAGTTTGAGGTCTAGGTTAGGAGTTTTGCTCAATGACGTAATTAGAACGCTTTTAGTAATTAAACGGCGTCATTAGCATAAAGCCTATCTAAACCCGATTTTTGACACCAAACCTTTTACCCACTGATATAATATAATATTTTGGGATTTTTGAAGATTTTTAATTATTTTTAACCTGATCATAACCTAAGGTTATGGCATTGATTCGGTAAATACCGATTATAACCTTTTTGTGTATAAAATGCGTTTTACATAATATTTCGACACCAATCCAATTGCTACTGATTCTATATAATAAATGAAGTATTTTGAACTTTATAACCTGTTCAGAAAACCCGGATTTCCTGTATAACCCGGAAATCGCTTAAAATGGCTTTTTACGCATATTAAACACCTAGTATGGGTTTAAAACCATTTTTGTCATATAAGACTTATCACCAACTGATATCACAACCTGTTTAAGGCATATTAACTTAGGAAACCTGTAAATGACTCTTACAGTTACCCGTTATGCTTCTTGCGCGTTCGGTTCGGTTTATGTAACTAGTTTGCATAAACTAGCCGAAACGGGTCAAACCTTATCGTTTTTATCTCAAAATCCAGAATGTGTTTAGATTACCCATATAATACAAGTCTTCAAACTTGTCGGGTCTAAATCACATTCTATTTCGGTCTTCGCTTAATCGTGCGTTTGAACCGTATCTTCCTTTAAAACTAACCGGTCTAAGCTTAAGCTTAACTAAAGACCGTTAGGATTCTAATAGGTTATTATAAACCTTTATTCCAGAATAGGAGACCCGGTAAAAGCTACCCGCATTGCTATTTGTGATTTATACTTGCAAAGGTAAATACTTTTAACTTATTTTCCCTATACGGGCTTGGGGTATGGTATATAAAATACCGCTTGGTCGGGCATTGAATCTTTAATTGAATAGAGGTTAAACCATTGATATGCTCCGTTTTGAAATGTTTTGTTTGCTTAAAGCCTTTGGGGGGTTAATGACCATGTCCCGGATATCCTTGGCATCATTTTACGAAATGGCCACGACCTAAGCACGGGGTGTAGGCGTACACCCGTCAGTGCCTAAATAAATAAGGTGGTGTGTCTATTGATCTTTAACCCGGTCTGCGGATCGGGCTACTGAACGCATAAGGAACATGTAATTCTTTTACAAGATTATATTCAAATAATTATCCCAAGTTATAAAAAGTTTGTGCCACATGCATTCAAATCAATTTTTATTAAACTTGTCAAAATGAGTCGGTTGATCGTATTTACCAGTGTAAACTGACGTATTTTCCCAAAAAGGTTAAGTGCAGGTACTACGCGAACTAGGCTGGCTTTCTCCTAGCGTCCACAATAAGTCTCGCAAGCTTGGATGTCAAAACTGATGAACAATGTTTCCTTTTTATTCTTGATCCACCTGTGGATTATTTTCAACTGTTTTTGATACTTGATATTACAATTTATTAAAGTTGAAATATATCTATCTTTTGCTTCTACTGGCATTTAAATATTGTGTTGTTTGACCATGATGATATCAACTACGTCACGATACTCCCCACCGGGCCCACCGGTAATACGTGGAAATATCAGGGTGTGACAAGTTGGTATCAGAGCCAACATTGAGTGAATTAAACACTAGCCTTTTGTGTTTAATCTCAATGACACAATTGCACATTCCTCGATCCTCGAGTCTAGACAAATAACATAGAACAAATTCTGTTTTGTTTTATATTTGTCTTTTATTTCATATATATTCTTGTTGTTATCATTGTTTTGACAGGAAATATGCCGCCAAGATTCAGACGAGGAGGACGAGGTAAGGGGCCAATCACCGCCCCCAACGATCACGAAGTCGGGCCTTCTCACCGGCGAGCTCCTTCCAATACTATGAGTGCCGATCCTCAGGGAAACTGGAGGACCCATACGGAGCCCGCTAGACGGTCTGTTTCGCACAGCTCAACACCTTCCTATCGTCATTTCTTTGGGCCGCATTCAGAAAACGAGCCCAATAACCCACAGCCTTCATATATACCCCTCCAGCGATCCCTTTCGCACAATTCCTTTGGCGACCCCACTCCTGTCTTTCAGGGCCGGTTTAACCCGGCAAACTATATTCAAGAACCAGTGGGTTTTAACCCATTGGGACCGGAGGATCACTTTTCCGGCGATCACGCCATGGATATGAATGAGGACACCGACCCTATGGAACCACCGACTGGAACCCCCACACACCCTATTGAGGTCTCTGATGGTTCATCCTTCCACGGATCACCCTATGGTGGTCCAGACAGTTTCCAAGCGAGGTTTAACCAGCACGAATGGTACTTCACACCTTCTCACCATTCATCGCCTCACCAGCAGCAGCAGCAGGATCCCTCTGGGGATTCACGATTCGTGGCAGTCACGCCACCGCCTCCACCGCCGCCAGTTCATCAAGCACCTCCAGAACCACCAAGGCGTAGGAGAACAGGCGCAAGAATATCTGCGCGAGGAGGGGATTTTCACTTCAGCACCCCCCATCACTCAAGTGGCAGTCACTATCCGCCACTGCAAGAAGACCCACAAATGGATGGGCCCTCAAACCCAATTCCAGAGGTGAATCATGCACCAGTTGCACCTCAGCCGCCACCATTTGGTTTTGATAACCCGATTCCTACCTACGCCGGTTCAACGGCATACAATCCGTTTGAACAGCCGGCTCACACGAATTATAACTACGCTGAAGCCGACCCGTACCTTGTAGTGGCAAACTACAACGCCCTTCATCCCGAAGGACCATATGGAGCCCCTTGGGGAGTGGGATATCCAGCTCATGGGTATCAAATACCTGCACGACCTTCGATTCGGCAACAGTCGCAGCCACCACGATTCTCCCCACCAGAACAGGAGGAAATCCTCCAAAGACTAAGTCGGGTGGAACATGAATTCCAAGAAGAACGCAGGAACAACAGGGGATTCCTCAAGGGCCTAGCAAGCTTGTTGAAGGGGAAGAAGAAGAGGGATCATTAAATCCCTACATGTATTGTTGTATTTCCTATTTTCAATCAAGTCCCTGCGTGGACTTGTCTTTTAGTCCCTGCGTGGACATTTGTTTTAGTACTTGGTCCCTGCGTGGACTTGTATTTCGGTTTGGCCCCTGCGTGGGCAAGTCGTTCTGTTAAAAGTCCCGTTTAGGGCAATGTGTAATCCTTTTTAATATTTAATGGAATGTTAGGTTTATAAATTTCATTTTTGTCATTATATGCATAAATATATTATACAGGAAATAAATAAATCAAAATCATTTCTTTTAAAATAATCTGCCTATTAGATATTAAATGAGAATCTTAAAGGTATAACCTAGCCTGCATGTCATTATAAGACTTGGCCAAGATGGTAAGACGTGTTTAAAAGATTCGGATCCCTGTTAACATCTGAAAACATCTTAACGCTCCTGGCAGACGTGATTCGTTAAAAATCACACACGTCATTCTTATATAAGGATTCTTCAAAAGATTCCTAACCTAACTTAATGATCTATAAATCATAGGGTTTAAATCATCAATTAAGATGATCATATGTTGACCATCCATTGGTAATATAGTGCCTACGGGCCATACTCATTGTCATATAAGACAAAAGACAGTAGTAGTCTACGACTCCCTGTCAGAAAAAGGTAAAGAACTATGTTCAAACATTCATGCCTTGATTCTCTGAAATCATGGCTTATTGTCCCTGTGACTAGGCCTTTTTGCGCCACTAATAATACTGTTATTGTTTTATAATTAGGATAAATTATAGTAAAATCCTAAATAAATGTGAGTAACAAATTAACCAAATATGGTCTATGTTTACCATGGTTAATGAATTGCCCTAAAAGGCAATTCCATAATAAACTCCCAAATAAATTATTGTCAATATCTTATGTAACAGTTCAAACCACAATGGCTGACTTGGATGAGATCAACAGTCACCCTAGGGAGGATCATGGTAATACCCGAATTAACATCGCGGGTGAAGAACTACAAGCACTGATAGACAATGTTGTTACAAAGGCAATAGAGTGGCAGTATAACGAATATAGCGGGACTCGGAGTAGGACCCTATCCACACCGCATTCAAAGCCTAAGACTCATTCTGAGGCTCACAGCAAGCCACCCTCCAAGAAGGAAGAACCAAAGAAAAATGATGACGATCGTCACTCTTCTAATCAGCAAAGTGTTCCATCTCAAAGGATTGTACTGAATCAAGGACCCCGTGATAAGGGTTGCACCTACAAATATTTTGTTTCATGCAAACCCAGGGATTTCACTGGGGAAAAAGGAGCAATAGACTGCATGACATGGTTGGATGAGATGGACACCGTGGTTGATATCAGCGGGTGCGCTGATAAGGATGTAAAGTTTGTATCCCAGTCGTTCAAAGGTGAAGCACTAGCTTGGTGGAGGTCTTTAATCCAAGCTACAGGGAAAATCCCATTGTACAATATGACTTGGGAACAGTTTATGTCATTGATCAGGGAGAACTACTGTCCTCAGCATGAGGTAGAAAAGATTGAGTCGGATTTTCTGTCATTGGTAATGAAAAATCTGGATTGCCAAGCTTACCTTACGAGCTTTAATACAATGTCAAGGTTGGTTCCTTACCTGGTGACCCCGGAACCCAAAAGAATAGCTCGTTTCATTGGGGGTTTAGCCCCAGAGATTAAGGCAAGTGTAAAAGCCTCTCGGCCAGCTACATTCAGGTCTGCAGCTGATATATCCTTGTCCCTCACACTGGACGCGGTCAGGCAGAGATCGCTGAGGAACACGGATGCCGAGAAACGGAAGCGTGAAGACGACAATTCACGACGGTCAGATAAGAAGCACAGGGGAAACAATGACCACAAGAAGGGGTCTGGTTCCAAGAAGGATGGGCATCAATCTGGAGATAAGCCCAAGTGTAAGATTTGTCAGAAGCACCACTTTGGGAGGTGCAGACTTGACTCAAAATCCCAATCTCAGCCCAGGCCTTGTGGGATTTGCAAATCTTCGGAACATAAGACCCTAGAGTGCAAGAAAATGAAGGACGCAACATGCTACAGTTGCAACGAAAAAGGGCACATTAAGACAAATTGCCCAAAACAAGCAAAGAAAGCTGATGAATGAAAGAAGACCAATGCTAGGGTCTTCAGGATGGATGCAAAGGAAGCTGTGCAGGACGACAATGTGATCACAGGTACCTTCCTTATAAATGATGTTTATGCGAGAGTGCTATTTGATTCAGGAGCTGATAAATCATTTGTAGATAATAAGTTTTGTAAGTTGCAGAATTTACCTGTTAAAACCTTAAGTGTGAAATATGAAGTGGAATTAGCATATGGCACCTTAGAAACCGCCTCAATCATATTAGATGGATGTTTCATATCCATTAAGAACCACTCTTTTCCTTTGTCCCTACTTCCTTTGAAGTTAGCCGGTTTCGACATAGTTTTAGGCATGGACTGGTTATCTCATAACCAGGCCCAGATTGTCTGCAATAAGAAGCAAGTGGTGATCAAGACTCCGTCTGGTGAATCACTTACCATTCAGGGAGATACCCAGTATGGACTGCCTGAGCAAGTGACTATGCTCAAGGCCTCTAGGTGTTTGAAAAAGGGTTGTGTCATCTACATGGCACAAGTGACTATTGATGAGCCGAAGCCTAAGATTGAGAATATCCCCGTCATTTCTGAATATCCCGATGTTTTCCCTGAAGAACTACCTGGTCTACCACCAGATAGGCAAGTGGAATTCAGAATGGACATCATCCCTGGAGCAGCACCAGTAGCAAGGGCACCTTATAGGTTAGCACCAACAGAGATGAAGGAATTGAGAACACAACTAGATGAATTGCTAGCCAAGGGTTTCATTAGACCTAGTTCGTCTCCTTGGGGAGCGCCAATCTTATTTGTCAAGAAGAAGGATGGATCGATGCATCTGTGCATCGATTACCGTGAGCTTAATAAGGTCACTATCAAGAATAGGTATCCATTGCCCAGGATCGACGATCTGTTCGATCAACTTCAAGGGGCAAGTTACCTCTCTAAGATTGACTTAAGATCAGGCTATCACCAACTGAAGGTTAGAGATGAAGACGTACACAAGACTGCATTTAGGACTCGTTATGGTCACTACGAGTTCCTAGTGATGCCTTTTGGACTCACTAATGCACCAGTGGCATTCATGGATCTCATGAACCGTGTCTACAAACCATACTTGGACAAATTTGTTATCGTCTTCATTGACGACATTCTGATTTATTCAAAGAATCAGGCCGACCATGAGAAACATCTTCGATGTATTCTTTCACTACTTCAGCAGGAGAAACTCTACGCCAAATTCTCTAAGTGTGAATTTTGGCTTCGTGAAGTCCAATTTCTTGGACATGTGGTAAGTGAACACGGAATCCAAGTAGATCCCGCTAAGGTTAAAGCTGTCATGAATTGGCAAGAGCCAAAGACGCCCACAGAGATTCGCAGTTTCTTGGGATTGGCAGGATATTACAGGCGTTTCATAGAAAACTTTTCAAGGATTGCTGCACCCCTAACTTCTTTGACTATGAAGAATATTAAGTTCAACTGGGGACCAAAGCAACAAGAATCCTTTAATATCCTTAAGCAGAAGCTAAGCAATGCACCTGTGTTGACATTGCCTGATGGGATAGAAGAGTTCGTGGTATATTGTGATGCATCACACACCGGGATGGGATGTGTGCTCATGCAGAAAGGCAAAGTTATTGCCTATGCTTCACGTCAGTTAAAGGTGCATGAGAAGAATTACACCACCCATGACTTGGAGTTGGGTGCCGTTGTATTCGCACTGAAACTATGGAGGCACTATTTATATGGTATCAAATGTGTAATCTATTCTGATCACAAGAGCCTCCAGCACCTGTTTAACCAAAAGGATTTGAACATGAGACAACGACGTTGGATGGAAACTTTGAATGATTATGATTGTGAGATAAAATACCATCCTGGCAAGGCGAATGTAGTCGCCGACGTCTTAAGTCGAAAGGAAAGAGTGAAGCCAATTAGAATCAATGCCAAGAACATTGAGATAAAGAATGGATTGAATGAAAGGTTGTTAGCTGCACAGAAGGAAGCTGTGCTGGAAGCTAACTATCCTAATGAAAAACTAGGAATAACTGAAGAACAGTTATCCTATGACAAGGACGGAATTCTAAGGTTAAATGGACGAATATGGGTTCCAGTTTATGGAGGACTTCGAGATGTTATTCTCCAGGAAGCCCACAGTTCTAAATACTCCGTTCATCCTGGAGCTGAAAAGATGTACCAGGATTTGAAAGCAAACTTTTGGTGGATAGGCTTGAAGAAGTCTATAGCTACCTATGTAGCTAAATGTTTGACGTGTGCGCAAGTCAAAGCTGAACACAAGAAGCCGTCAGGTTTGCTACAACAGCCAGAACTTCCCACGTGGAAGTGGGAAATGGTGACAATGGATTTCATCACCAAGTTGCCGAAGACAAGGAAAGGAAATGATACTATATGGGTGATAGTGGATAGACTGACTAAGTCAGCACATTTCCTACCCATTAAGGAGACCTATATCTCCGACATGTTGGCCCAACTGTACGTGGATAAGATTGTAGCTTTACATGGCGTACCAGTGACTATTATCTCTGACAGAGATACTAGATACACATCACATTTTTGGAAAAGTTTCCAACAATCTTTGGGCACGCGCTTAAATTTTAGTACGGCTTACCATCCTCAGACGGACGGACAGAGTGAGCGTATCATCCAAACTTTGGAAGACATGCTTCGTGCATGTGTGATTGACTTAGGTGGTAGTTGGGATAACCACCTGCCATTAATCGAGTTCTCGTACAACAATAGCTATCATACGAGCATCAAGGCCGCGCCCTTTGAGGCCTTGTACGGTAGAAAGTGCAGAACGCCTGTTTGTTGGGCGGAAGTTGGAGATGTCCAACTGACAGGACCTGAAATAGTCTTTGAAACGACGGACAAGATTGTCCAGATTCGAGACCGCCTGAAAGCTACCAGGGATAGGTAGAAAAGCTACGCAGATCTAAAGCGTAAACCTCTGAAATTCGAGGTAGGTGATAAAGTGTTGCTTAAAGTATCACCCTGGAAGGGAGTAATGCGATTTGGTAAGAAAGGTAAGTTAAGCCAGAGATACATAGGACCATTCGAGGTCATCGAATGTGTCGGATCATTTGCTTATAAGTTAAAATTACCTGAAGAGCTCAGTGGTATTCACAATGAATTCCACATCTGCAATATGAAGAAGTGTTTCGCTGACGAATCACTAGTCATACCACATACAGATCTGCACATAGAAGAGAGCTTGAAGTTTGTTGAAAAACATGTGTCGATCGAGGATCGACAGGTTAAGAAGCTTCGAAGGAAGCATGTGCCAATAGTAAAGGTTAAATGGGATGCCCGTAGAGGTCCCGAGTACACATGGGAGGTTGAGTCCACAATGAAAGAAAAGTACCCTCATTTATTTCAGTAAATCTCGAGGTCGAGATTTCTTTTAAGGGGGTGAGGATGTAACACCTCAAAAATTTGTGTTCAATATAATAACGACACGTGCCATGTAAGACAAAAGCGTTATAAACCCGGATCTAGTTAAAGACGTACGGCAGGATTTAAAAGTGTCGACATGTTAATTAATACCTCTGAACGACCTCGTTATGAATCCCAAGACCCTAATCTATATTATAAACATCTATTATACTCAAATCCGGTAAATGCTAGCAATGATTTATTCATATTTGCAAGAGTGGAATCCTATGAGGATATGCACGATAAACCTTCGTTTATGGTTTTCTTTAAAGTCCAAGACAATATTACATAATGGTAGGATGCATAACTGTTCAAGCATGATCTAAAGGCCCCATACTGATAATTCATGGCCCAAAATCATATTACACTAGTTGCCTGTTCGAAGCTAGAAAGGGCAATGTTTTTTGCATCTGATAAAGAGCTTACGGACCGTAAAGGACCCCCTTACGGTCCGTAAGGAGTGCCCAGCGACAGAAAGTTTGACAGTTGGCTGTTTTGAGCATGTAACCGACTTAGAAAGATATTTTCCACTTCCATGCGCGACCCCTACTGATTTTAAGGCTTAGGGGCACTTGTAAATGATCTGGGAACAATGCCAGACTTGTGTGGCATGATCATGAGAAACCTAAAGCACTATATAGGTCCCACAATGTTTGCAACATTCTTGCATTCATTCCATCTGCATTTTTGAAGACTTCTGGATTTCAAAAGCAGACCCAAGTCATCCCTAGTCAAAATTAGTACCTTGGTAAGTATCCTCAACCTTCCTTAATTGAGTTTTACTTAGTTATTAGCTTAAAAGTCAAACCGTCGTAATTAACGTTTGACTTAGCGATTAATCATTAATGGTCTAGTGATTAGTTGAATTGAAGGTAGTTATAAGTTGGTAATTATGTGGGCAATAAACCCTTAAAAGGGCACCCTCTGATTCCCACTCTAACTAGGACTTTTGTCGGGTCAAAGTTGTTTATAAAAAGTCAACAGGATCCTAATTTTCGAATTAAAACATAATTAACAATGTAGGTAACGTGTAACCTATTTTATCACTCTTATAACTTAGTAATCAATGTAAGAACATGTCTAAACATGTTTGATCCTACAAATTTCAGTTTAGGACCGGTTCGGAACCGAAAGTCGCAAAACTTTGACTTTTGCTTTGACTTCAGTTCTGACCCGTTTTAGTAGAGTTTAGAAATACCTTAGAGCTTCCATAGGACCAGGTTATATGAAGGTATAACCCTCTATGATTGGTTCGTTGATTTTCCGATTCATTTGCACGTTTCCGTTAATTGCTTAATGTTGACCATAATGCCCTTTTGACCTTAAAACGAGAATTTTGGAAATGTTAAAGGACAAAAATCTTTGATACTGATTTATAAACATGTCCCTAAATTTTCACATCAGTTTGAGGTCTAGGTTAGGAGTTATGCTCAATGACGTAATTAGAACGCTTTTAGTAATTAAACGGCGTCATTAGCATAAAGCCTATCTAAACCCGATTTTTGACACCAAACCTTTTACCCACTGATGTAATATAATATTTTGGGATTTTTGAAGATTTTTAATTATTTTTAACCTGATCATAACCTAAGGTTATGGCATTGATTCGGTAAATACCGATTATACCCTTTTTGTGTATAAAATGAGTTTTACATAATATTTCGACACCAATCCAATTGCTACTGATTCTATATAATAAATGAAGTATTTTGAACTTTATAACCTGTTCAGAAAACCCGGATTTCCTGTATAACCCGGAAATCGCTTAAAATGGCTTTTTACGCATATTAAACACCTAGTATGGGTTTAAAACCATTTTTGTCATATAAGACTTATCACCAACTGATATCACAATCTGTTTAAGGCATATTAACTTAGGAAACCTGTAAATGACTCTTACAGTTACCCATTACGCTTCTTGTGCGTTCGGTTCGGTTTATGTAACTAGTTTGCATAAACTAGCCGAAACGGGTCAAACCTTATCGTTTTTATCTCAAAATCCAGAATGTGTTTAGATTACCCATATAATACAAGTCTTCAAACTTGTCGGGTCTAAATCACATTCTATTCCGGTCTTCGCTTAATCGTGCGTTTGAACCGTATCTTCCTTTAAAACTAACCGGTCTAAGCTTAAGCTTAACTAAAGACCGTTAGGATTCTAATAGGTTATTATAAACCTTTGTTCCAGAATAGGAGACCCGGTAAAAGCTACCCGCATTGCTATTTGTGATTTATACTTGCAAAGGTAAATACTTTTAACTTATTTTCCCTATACGGGCTTGGGGTATGGTATATAAAATACCGCTTGGTCGGGCATTGAATCTTTAATCGAATAGAGGTTAAACCATTGATATGCTCGGTTTTGAAATGTTTTGTTTGCTTAAAGCCTTTGGGGGGTTAATGACCATGTCCCGGATATCCTTGGCATCATTTTACGAAATGGCCATGACCTAAGCACGGGGTGTAGGCGTACACCCGTCAGTGCCTAAATAAATAAGGTGGTGTATCTATTGATCTTTAACCCGGTCTGCGGATCGGGCTACTGAACGGATAAGGAACATGTAATTCTTTTACAAGATTATATTCAAATAATTATCCCAAGTTATAAAAAGTTTGTGCCACATGCATTCAAATCAATTTTTATTAAACTTTTTAAAATGAGTCGGTTGATCGTATTTACCAGTGTAAACTGACGTATTTTCCCAAAAAGGTTAAGTGCAGGTACTACGCGAACTAGGCTGGCTTTCTCCTAGCGTCCACAATAAGTCTCGCAAGCTTGGATGTCAAAACTGATGAACAATGTTTCCTTTTTATTCTTGATCCACCTGTGGATTATTTTCAACTGTTTGTGATACTTGATATTACAATTTATTAAAGTTGAAATATATCTATCTTTTGCTTCCGCTGTGCATTTAAATATTGTGTTGTTTGACCATGATGATATCAACTACGTCACGATACTCCCCACCGGGCCCACCGGTAATACGTGGAAATATCGGGGTGTGACACAGGGATCTTGAGAGAGGTGCGCTATCAAAGCTGGGTTGCGAACCCCGTGATGGTGGAGAAGTCTAATGGAGGATGGAGAATGTGCGTCGATTATACCGATCTCAACAAGGCATGCCCTAAAGATTGCTACTCTTTGCCTAAGATCGACAAAAAGATAGACTCTCTCGCACCGTACAGATGGAAATGCTTCTTAGATTGTTACAAGGGGTATCATTAGGTTCAAATGAAGCTTGAGGACGAAGACAAGACAACTTTTCGGACCGATCTCGGGATCTTCTGTTATACAAAGATGCCGTTCGGCCTCAAAAACGCTGGCGCAACATACCAGCGCCTGATGGATAAGACCTTCGCTGGAGATATTGGGAAGCATATCGAGGTTTACATCGATGATCTGGTGATTAAAAGTCCCGAGGAGGACCAAATGTTAAAAGATATCGAGAAAACATTCAACTCGTTGAGAAGCGTGAATATGAAACTGAATCTAGCCAAATCTTCCTTTGGTATGGGGGAGGGCAAATTCTTGGGCTTCGTGGTTACAAATGGCGGTTTTAGAGTCAATCTAGAAAAAGTTCAAGCCATAGAGCGGATGCCATCACCGCGAACGATCAAGGAGATGCAAAGGTTGGCCGGCCGCCTAGCCGCGCTTAACCGTTTTCTGTCAAACCGCGCTGCAAAGTCGTATCCTTTTATTAGCACTCTGCGCAACTGCGTGAAAAAGCAAGAATTCAAGTGGACGCCTGAAGCAGAAGTCGCTTTTCAGCAAATGAAAGAGTGTTTGATTAAGCTCCCTACCCTGACCGCGCCATTCGAAAAGGAACCACTCATCCTGTACTTGTCTTCTTCGGACAAGGCAGTTGGGTCGGTATTACTGGTGGAAACAGATGGAGTCCAGACTCCAGTTTATTACGTCACTAGGGTGCTTAGATCCAGAAACGAGATATTCAGCAATGGAAAAGTTAGTACTCGTGCTACTACATGCCTTCAGGAGGCTGCGCAGATACTTTACAAGCCATGTCATCACCGTACTTACTAATTTCCACATCGGCACAATATTGCAAAAACCAGAGACATCTGGGCGGTTAGCAAAATGGGCGATCGAGCTGGGGGGCCACAACATTTTGTACAGGTCGCGCCCAGCCATCAAGGGTCAAGTTCTAGCGGACTTCATCACAGAAGTCCCAGTGGATAAAATCAAAGATTGTGAGATCGTTGAGACTCCCGTAAAAGACACGTCCGATGAGTTATGGTTGCTGTATACTGATGGGGCCTCAAACGAAGATGGCGCAGGAGCTGGATTGCACCTTGTGAGCCCTGAGAAACATGAATTTACATACGCCATCAAGTTGGATTTCAAGAATACCAACAACGAGGCAAAATACGAGGCATTCTTGGCAGGCTTGCGCCTCACCATAAAAATGGGAGCTCAAAATCTGCGAGCGCATGTTGATTCACTCTTGATCGCCAGCCAAATCAACGGACTATACGATGCAACGGGCGAAGTTATGGCTTTGTATTGAGATCAAGCAAAAGAGTTGCTTCAACGATTCAAGTCCTACAAGTTAGTGCATATTAATCGCTCAGAGAACAAACCAGTAGACGCCTTGAGCAAGCTCGCTTCAACTTCTGTTCAACATCTCGCCAAAGATGTAAGAATCGAAGTACTAAAAAACCCGTCGGTTTTGCTGCGTCAAGTGAATGTGATAGAGATAGGGCAACCATCCTGGATGAGCCCTATAATCAAGTATTTGCAAGAAGGAATACTCCCTGACAACAAAGCAGAGTCAAGGAAGATACAGAACAAGGCCTTGCATTATGAGATGAATGGCGGTATCTTGTACCGAAAATCCTTCTTGGGGCCACTTTTGCGCTGCGTGGACCCCCAAGATGCCAATTACTTGATCAGGGAGATTCACGAAGGAATCTGCGGCATCCATGCAGGCCCGCGCATTGTCGTTGCGAAAATTATGAACACTGGATACTACTGGCCAGGGATGTACGTTGACGCTCTAAAGGAGCTGCGCAAATGCGACTCCTGTCAAAGGCACTCCCCGAAAACCCTGCGCCCGAAAAACGATCTTATCCCTGTATCCACTGCTTGGCCTTTTCAGTAGTGGGGGATTGATATGGTGGGACCTTTCCCTAAAGCTCCTGGCGCCGTCAAGTTCATAATCGTGGCCGTCGATTATTTTACTAAATGGGTGGAGGCCAAAGCTCTCGCCTCAACTACTGCAATGATGGTGCGCAAGTTTATTTGGGAACACATCATTTGCAGATTTGGCCTGCCACTCAATATTGTAACCGACAATGGCACCAACTTCGCGTATGACGACCTCCAAAAGTGGATGAAAGAAATGAAGATCGAACACACTTTCTCTTCGGTTGCGCACCCTCAAGGCAACGGCCAAGTTGAAAGTGTAAACAAGAGTATCGTCGATGGGATTAAGGCCCGACTGGGCACAAAGAGAAGATATTGGGTCGATGAGCTCCCAAGCATCCTATGGGCTCATCGAACCATGCCGAAAACAAGTACTGGCGAAACCCCTTTTAGCATAGTTTATGGCTCTGAGGCGGTTATACCAGCCGAAGTGGGCCTCCCCTCGCCACGCTTGACGGCGGTCAACACAATCGACAATGAGACGGAGCGCCGTCTTGACTTGGATTTACTCGAAGAGAGGCGCGAAATAGCGCGAATCAAGGAAGCCAAGTATAAGACACAATTGGAGAGGTACTACAATGCAAGAGTACGCATTTGTACCTTCACTCCAGGAGAATATGTCTTCAGAGACAATGAAGCTTTAAACGCTGAACGTCCCAGAAAACTAGCACCCAAATGGGAAGGCCCATACTTGGTTCACGAGGTGCTAGGAAAAGGGGCATACAAATTGCGCACTCTGGATGGACACATCATCCCGCGCACGTGAAACGCGCAACAATTGCGCAAGTGTT
Organism: Helianthus tuberosus; assembly: GCA_030545235.1. Taxonomy (NCBI): domain Eukaryota; kingdom Viridiplantae; phylum Streptophyta; class Magnoliopsida; order Asterales; family Asteraceae; genus Helianthus; species Helianthus tuberosus. The sequence goes on from CM060352.1 coordinate 146,343,718, forward strand.
ATATGTGACTGATCTCGGCCTCGCGCCTTTATCCACTTATGTTGGCCGCGCGCCTATCTTGATTTCCTATGTTGGCTACACGCCCTTTATTTTATTTCGACAGTGTATGTTGGCCTAAGCGCCTGTTTCCTACTTAATGAAAGCATATGCCTTATGTTTTCCTTTGATCATGATGCCTTCTACGTTACAAATGCATGTTAAACTTTTGATTAGCACGAAAACACTTTAGTAAATTACGAGCTCTTGAGTCATGCCTCCAAGGTCCTCCGCGAACATAGCGCGAGACCGGGCAGTTACACTCACACGAGCCACACTTACATTCATTCGCGCTAACTTAACAAAAGTTTCTAACAACAGTGCAATAATTGTAACTTCAAAGTTAATAGCAAACGAGGCTAAAAGACGCCCCATGCAATAAACACACAAAAAATAAGCAAAAACATCTTTGATTCATTTCAAAGCAGCGCGACTGGCCGTCAATTACATCCAAAAATCTAAAAAAGAAAATTACAAGGCACGAAGCCTACCAACACTATCTACTCATAACCATCACCTCCATCATCATCATCATCATTTCCATCACCATCTCGACCATCATCATCACCAGCTGGTTCTTCTTCATCAAATAGCTCGAAAGTCTCTGGTGGATCGAGGATGGCCTTTAGCCGTTGACACCAATCATCATGCTTCAACGCCTCTGCAACCAAATCCATCATAGGTAATGATAGATGGTCATAAGCCTTTTCAGCACGGGCTAACTCAGCATCAGCCTGATCAGTCACTGAGCAATGACTAGTATCAAACTCTTGTCCAAACACCTCTTCAACATGCTGCGCACACTCTAGATAACCTCCACGGTGACCAACCGCACGTGAGGCATCTATAAGAGCGGCGACAGCTCCATCAAGATCGGAAGCATTTAGGATAAAGTTGTCCATCTACAACAAAGGCAATGGATTAGAAGTAGGTTTTAGCAAATAAAGCCTAAGTAAAAAAAAAAAAAAAAAAAGAGAACATACCAGAACTACTCCCCTGCCGCGCATCCACTCAGCCTCAGAAGCCAGAGTATCAACGATGCTTTGAGCCTCGGAGTAGTTATTTTGCGCTACGTTCAGGGCCACTGTATTGACGTCTCGTACCTCTTCAGCCTTCTGTTTGGCCTCCTCAGCAGTGGCAGCCTTGCCCTTCTCAACTTCAAGGTTGATCTCCAAGGACTCACTTTTGTCAACCTGCTCTTGCAGGCGACGTTTTAACTCTGCAATCTCGACGTCCTTGGCCGCCAGGTCCTTATCCTTACTGGATAACTGCGTTTTCAGCTCAGCCTGCAAAGGATAGAAGACTTAGATAATTCTACAAACAAAAAGCACAAGGACAGAAAAGGTCAACACTTTCCGAACCTCAGCATACTCCTTAGCAGCCTGCCCATCTTCGACCTTCCCGGTCAGCTCAACAACCTTGCCCTCGAGCTCGGTAATCTTGGCGCGAGCCGCATACATGCGCTGGTTGTCCTTCTCACGAATCTTCTTCCACTCGGCACGCTCCTTCCCCAGGAGATCTTCAGCAGCACGAAGCTTGCCCCTAAGGCCCTCGCGGCCCCATTCCTCTAATTTCCTATCAGCCTCAAACTTGGACTTCTCCTCATCAAATTTAGCATTAGCCTTCTCAAACTCCTTCACTTGCCTCACAAGGCGCTCACGATATTTCTCCCAGTCAGCTCGCTCCTTAACCATTGTGCGCCACTCACGTATAATTTGGTGATTGGCGGCGCGAGTATTAGCCTCTCCAACCACATAGGCTTGGTATAGCCCATCGTGAGTTCGCGCCCTTTGACGATTAACCTCACCAGGAGGGAAGGAGTTCAAAAACCAGTCATGGCATGGACCAAACTCCTGAAAGGTATCTTTCTGTTTCAAACCTCAGGGTGCTTGGTGAGGAGCATTACCGCGCGCCTCGTCGGTATAAGTCCTGTAGTAAATATCACCGAGGGTATCCTTTGGGCCGATTATCTGTGGCATATATCCTCCAACATCACCAGAGCTCGCACCACCTGCAGCATGTGAACCTGATCCCCCAGTAGTAGAAGTTACCTTAACGGAATGAAGGGGGCATCAGGTTGCGCAGTTTGGGTAGGTTTCTCAACCTCAGGTTCCTTCCTTTTCTCATGATGGGGCTGGTCAAGCCCCGTGATATGAACAACCTCCGGACCCTGCGCTTTATCACGAGCAGTTGTAGCAGCAGTCCCGGTCTCCTTCGGATCACCATCAACAGGCTTCTCAGCAGCCTTCTTCTCCTTCTCCTTCTCCATCTCAGCAGCCTTTTTCTCCTTCTCAGACTCTACCCCAGCAGTCTTGAAGGGTTTGATGGTAACCTTGGGCCTCTTCTGCGCCGGCTCCTAAGGGTCTTTAAAGACAACACCCTTCTTTTCAGGGGTCTTCTTTTTGGCCTCTGCAAAAACGGAGTGTTAAAAAGAAATAAAACAGCAAAGAAAGCAAGGTAATCAAGAAGCTAACCAGGAGAAAATCTATAAAGAGAGCGCAAGTTGCTCTACGTTCCGATCAAGGGAACCTCTCCAGCCTTCGGCGCGACAGACACACCAGCCGTGGTCTCTTCCCTACTTCTTTTTCTGCTGACCAACTTTGCAGCAGGCTCCTCCTCTTCTTCTTCTTCTTCCTCCTCTTCATCGAGCGCGATAGAAGATAGAGTGGCTCCAACATCGGGTTTTCAAGAACCCGCGCGCTCCCTGAACTCCTTGAGCCAGCAGCTCCGGTCTTCTTCTCGCCTATACGCGACAAACCTTCAAGTGAGTCACTGATAATAACGTAATCCTCCAAGTTACTCTGACGAAAGTGTAGAGTACCTTTGTCAGCAACACCAGCAGTCGCGCGGCTACTTCGCCCTTCTTGCTGGTCACCTCAGCGTCTAAGGTAATCACCTTCTTCCGCTTGTTGGGTTTTTTCTTCTTCTCCTCAGGGTCAATCCCCAAGTCGCGCAACACACCTGCAAAGATGTTAGACCAAGAACTTAGCTCCCCATTTGAAGACCCTACGGACTCCTCGCTGGAAAGATAGTGAATCTCTTTCCCAGCGGAAGTCACAGCTCGCAAGGGCCTGGGGTTAGTTATATGCGCACCTTCAGTCGTGGTAGGCAGATTGGCGAAGCTCCAGCAACAGGGTACATGAAGTGACGCCTAATTGCATCATACCAGTATTGCTCACCTGCTTCCAGCGGGCACACGCCCATGGACCCACCAAAAGTGGGGAAAGCAGCTTGATAAAGGCGTACCTCTACATTCAAAATTCAACTAGTTGAGTGCTATGAAGTTAAAACAAAATAATTAAGGAAACAGCTAACCTCGATCTTGAAACTTCAAAACCGGAACTTCGTTGCTCTCATGCGGCCATTGATCACTCATTCGCGCCGCAACAAGGACGTTTTCACCAAATACTCGGTTAGGTGTGGCGGTGAGCTTCACGTACCAGTCATCCTTCTTAGGTATCGCCAATTCCTCCTTCTCAATCACGTCCGGCGCACGGAAGGTCATACCAATGGGGATGACTTCCTCCCGGATGAAGAAAAATTTTTGTTTCCAGTTATGGAAACTCTTAGGGGGGTTCAGGAGTATCTTCTTGGCAGACCCTCGACTGGCAAAGGAGTAGAAGCCCATGTTTCTGATCAGTTGATAAAAGGCTCTAAACCTTTCCATCGTCGGCTCAACACCATGGGAACGGCATAGAAACTCAAAGTGTCGAACCCTCACCATCCCAGGTGGACTCATTTGCGAAATATGGAACCCATAGTACTGGAGTATGTGGGCCATAAACTCCGTCGCCGGCAACCGGAAGTTTCCCTGAAGGAAGAAGTCTTCATAAAGGGTAATGTACCCCGGCGGTGCATCGGCGGCCGTCTGATTCTGGCTGGGGTACCGGGCATCCCATTCCGGTGGGAACCGGAATCCTCGTGTGATATGTTCGAACAATCCTAAATCCCATTTAAGGACCGGAACAGGACCTTCTTCACTTGGGTTTTCTTCTTGATGATGTTCTTCAGCCATGGATATTCAAAGAAGAAGTTTCGAATATGAAGAAAAACTTGAAGATTCGATAAAGATCTTGAAGATCTGCTACTGAGTTTGAAGATTTGAAGAAGAGATAGAGAGAAGATAGCAACAGTGGAAGAGAGAGTGATCTCTCCTCTCATCTCCACGATTATTTATACTCATCGCATTTAATGCGATGAGTAGACGTGTCGGATTCACCGCGCTCGTACCCAATCAATGACTGCCACGTCGATCGCAAATCCCGGAGTGACGGTTACCACGCGCGCGTGGACCTCACTCTCCTGACGGAAAGCCGAACCGTCAGGGACAACTTGATGACGGCCGTGTCGGCGGTCAACTCAAACGTCTCCATCAACGTTATTTCTTACCAACCTGTCAGAATTCAAAATTCGAGGTTTTTCCCGCTCAAAAGTACTACAAACTTCATGCAGAAGTTACTCAGGCCGCACAATATTCATGTTTACCCAATGAACCTGCGCGATTACAATCAGAAGCAAAGAATCACCAACAGTCAGACATGGTAGTCGCGCCGTAGCAACTGTCAAACATCTCTGCCCAACACAAAGAAAGCATTTTTAGCACTTTTCTTTTTCTAAGTCCAGAGCTCCAACCACTTGCTTCGCGCATGGTGCAGCACTGGACTGGGGGGACTTGAAGAGGTATGGTCCCAAAAAGCCGCGCAGACCTTCATTTAGGTCGCGCGCAGGACCATACTCCTTATCTAGCAAGATTATTATTGTCAACCGCGCGCGGGCTACGTCACCATGTATTGATCTCGCGCGAGGTCTGAACAAAGAAAGCACACCAAATTCAACACTTAGCATTCTGAATAAGAGTCTTCAGATCCTATAAATCCTGCGCGGGCTAGTTACGTGCTCTACAAGGGTCGCACAGAAACTATAGCGCAAGGCCACTTCAGAAGGTACGAAAGGTACAAGTGACAGACGAAAAGAGCCAATCCGCGTCCTCTATGCTGTGCTCAATCGTGCTCCACGATCGTCTGACGTGCAGGAGACAGAAAGTACACAAGGACGCCTATATGGCACCAATCACGGGGCAGCGACACCTGTCCCACGATCTCCACTTACCTGCTGATGGCAGAAGGGCGGCTAGGCCGACAACAGTGACACGTGGCTCCAATCACGGTGCGCCAACACCGGAGAACTTCTAGAAGCCACTAACGGTCGACACCAGTGAGACAAGGAGCATATCCTCTATGTTGTCGCCTTCCGGCCCAAGGCCCATCAGCCCACATCCTCTTACACCTCTCCGGCTATAAATAGAGACCTCAGTTCACAGGTTAAACATTATATTCCCTCTACTCTCACTCTTAACACACATTTATCTCCTCAAACAGTCGCTTATTCTCACGCCGGAGCCCGGTTAAGAGGGAAAACGGTGTTCTGTTTTGCAGGATTAACGGATCATTACGGAGCTCAGAAAGCCATAAGAAGATTAACCACTATGGTAGAAACATAAACCAAACTAATTAACCCCAGGATTAGTTACGTGTTTCTTCACAATTTTAGGAAAAATAATAAAAAAAACACGAGTTTTGTTATAGAGAGAGATATGAGTGTCACAAATTTTTAACAGGTTTTGCAAGAAAGATTTGTATAAAATAACTTCAGAGTTGTTGACCATGACTATAAAGATGAACTAGGAAACATTGGCATCAAAGACTTAAACCACATTGTTAAAGAATATAACGAGTGTATCAATGTAACACCTAGCAAAAGCCCTTAATTACGAGTGAATGTTGTTGTAAAACTTGCCCCTGCCTTCTCTCTCGAAATGTCATGTGTAATTGTGTTTTTCCTTGATTATGTTTTAACGTTGTGTGTTTATGTTTAGGATTTGTAAACTATGCAAGTGTTTTACTAGTGGTTATAGGTGATGGGTAGGGGTTGTATGTTGGTGGATGAAGCCATGAAGAAGACTTAAAAGAAGCACTAATTAAACAATCACATTCTACTGTTTAGTTAATCATAAAGGTTATTAGACTTGTTACCTTTATTAGGTTTCATGAACAACAAAGTCGTTGTAGTATAGTGGTAAGTATTCCTGCCTGTCACGCGGGTGACCCGGGTTCGATCCCCGGCAACGGCGATGTTGTTTTTTAGAAATACAACGTGCAGTTGTGGAGCTTCAAGATCAATATAGGACGTCACCGAACAACACTTATTTTTATTAATAGTAGAACCTTCACAATACGGTTTTACATCATAATGCATTTAAGGGGTGGAGATACAATAGGAAGTTTATTTGGCTAGGAAGGCTAGGAAGTGATCTTAACCATCCATTTAGTTAATCAAGGGCTAAAATTAAATCAGGGGAATTGAAAGGTAGAAAAGAGGCGCGTGAGTTTGTTTAGGGGCATTCTAGTCAATCCAGCCAATAGTTTCTCTCTCCTCCAATTCCCCCCCCCCCATTTTTTAAACGTTAATAACTCTTTCATACGACATTATTTTTTTATAAAAATTGCACCAAAAAAACGAGCGTTTTTTTATCTTTAAAACGAGTATACTATTGCTATATTTTCAAAAAAAAAAATTAAAACCCAGTTGCGTAAATCGCAATAGAAAAACCCCCAGTTACGTAAAACGCAATGAAAAAAAAAACCTAAAAAATGACATTTTTCTAAAACGCAATGCACCAAAAACACAAAGAAATGACTTATTTGTAAAACGCAATGGCCAGAAAACACAAAGAAATGTCTTATTTCTAAAACGCAATAGCCTAAAAACTCAAAAGAAAATGTACTTTCTAAAACGCAATGGACTAAAAACACATAAAAAAGTGTTTTACCTAAAACGCAATGCACCCAAAATACTTAAAAATGTCTTATTTCTAAAACGCAATGGCCAGAAAACACTTAAAATGTCTGTTTTCTAAAACGCAATGGCCAGAAAACACTTAAAAATGTCTTATTTCTAAAACGCAATGGCCTAAAAACACAAAAGAAACTGTTCTCTCTAAAACGCAATGAACTGAATACACATAAAAATGTGTTTACCTAAAACGCAATGAGTAAAAACACTTCAAAAATGTTTTATTTCTAAAATGCAATGGCCAGAAACTGTTGTTCACAGAACCAGAAACTGTCTAAAACGCAATGACCAGAAACTGTTGTTCACAGAACCAGAAACTGTTGTTCACAGAACCAGAATCTAACTAAAACGCAATGACCAGAACCTGTTGTTTACAGAACCAGAAACACTGTCTACGAATGCAGTTTTCCAGAACCTGTTGGAAGTGAAGATGTTACCAGAGCAGTTCAATCGTGGCTCCTGAGTTCTTCAGTTCAATCTTCAGAAAAAAGTATAGTTTTTGAGTTTAGATTCAGATGAAGAACCTAATGACTTATGGGTGAAGAAAATCCAGTTCAAAATAAAGGAAACTAGGACCCACTATCAGTTAGTGCATCATGACATAATGACTTACAGGTGAAGAAAACCCAGTTCAGTGTACAAAACCGGGTTTGGCTCCAAAAATCTGGTTTGGCAACATCTGAACCAATAAGGGTGGACGGTATGATTTGGGTAATTTAGGGTGTTTGAGTTTTCTCTACCCAATGATATAAAGCCATGTTAACTCCCCCCTTCACTCCCCATTTTCTACTCAAACACTAGGTATGGTTCAAACACCCACTGAATTAAAAAATAAAAAATTTTGATTGGTTGTTCTCTCCTCCATCACTCTTCTCCACCTTCGGTGACTATTCACCGATTTCTCTCCCTCTCTCCTACTCAAACACTCTAACTCAATCACCACGGTGTGGTCACCGATCGGTGACTCCACTCCCCCACACCACTCACCGATACCATACCGCCTACCCTAAGTGCTGAATGAATAAGAGGTCTGAATGGGTAAGAGGCCCTGGACCAGTAAGTGATGAATCAGTAAAGTGCTGTTTGGTTGCACATCTAAATGACTATGTAAAATGACATTTTTGCCCCTATGAACAAAACGAAATACCTAACTGATTGGTTCTAAAACAATACCTAATTCATTACTTCTGAGAAGCAAATACACATAAATCATCAACAACAACAATAAACCAATTCAAACTCAAGGCACATCAAATTAGCATCAATTCACTGTAAATCAAATTATATCTTCATTCTCACCAAACTATCCTTGTTGAATCCAGGCCCGGCCCAAAGGGTGTGCAGAATGTGCCACCAAACCGGGCCCAAAGACTTTTAGGGCCCAAAATATTTATTTTTTTCTTTATGTTTACATATAAAATACATATAGTCCCTATGATAACAACGATATTGCTGTAGCACGGCTGGTTTTGCGCTTTACTTTTATTTAAGGATGTCTCCGGTTCGAGACCCTCTCTCTATGTTTTCTTCATATGTTTTTTGTTTCATTTATTCAAATTTGGGCCCTAAAGCCCATGTTTAATGCACGTGAATATAGATTTATTAACAGAACTATGAATCGAAGTGCATTGTTATAATTATTGTATAATAAACTAGGTTAGAACCCCGTGTATTACACGGGTTGATTAAATATATTTTTGTATAATAAAAAAGTTACATCTTTAATTACCCGTGTATAACATGAGTTGAATAAGCACGTGTATTATTAAGTGTAAAAAATAAAAAAATAAAAAGTCTCAGGCCCTCAGCCACCACCATTAGAGACTCTTGAGTATGAAATGAATCTATTCACAATTCAAATAAACGCAAATTTTGCACTCAAATATACATTCAGTCCATTAAATTCACTTATTTCTTCTTTCCCCATTCATGGCCCATTGCTTTGTACCTAAATATTAGTTTTTATTCTTCCCTATTTAATAAAAAATAATATGCACTCTTCAGTTTGAAATCACATACAAAACTAACGTGAGGCTATCAACCTGCAATATGCCTTGTTTGGCATTTAGTCAGCGAAACGCAGGCTGAATCTCTCCTCCAAGTGGATGTTGATAGCTCGGAATGAAAAGGGGCTTGCTACATGTGAATGGCACCATAAGTTTAAGAGATCCAATTGTGTTTGGACTACATCTCCGGTGAAAACAGAGGCAATTTTGCTTGGGTTTCAGGCAGTTTTGCGTTTGCACCACATCTCCGTTCCATTTTGTGAGTCAGTTGATGTCGGTCATTAAACGATAGTGGGACCCTCACATGTTAGGCATGTGAGGGAAATAAACTGAGATAATTAACTTGTTTAGTCATAAAGGATTAAACCAACAACAAAAATAAACTTAAAGGATGTTTTTAGCAAGTTTTAAACATTAAGGTTGGAACCTGCAAGTTTGAGGAAATATAAAAGACGTTTTGTGCAATTTACTCGCAAAATAATAAAAAAAGATAAGTATAAAGATTATATTAAAACATAAATATAAATATAAATATAGAGATATAGTTATAGATAAACGTCGACTTAAAATATGGGATAACTTGATAAATTATTTTAAATAAACATAGATATATAGCGAAAAAACTAAAAAATAGATGCCTCTCATATCAACACGTGTCCATCAATTGGTTTTTTTTATTATATGTATAGATTTGTATTAGATTATATTAAATATTATTATTATTAGTATTATTAATAATTTTAATCAATTGAATGAGAGAATGACAAGTGTCCCAAAACAGATTTTTTTATTATATAGATATAGATATAGATATAGATAATAATAATAATAATAATAATAAACCTATGGTTATAACAGAAACATAATAACGGCAAATTATTATGTAAAAACAGGATTAGATTTTAGTAAGGATAAAACATATGAAATTCATCATTTATCATACCTAATTTATTCATTATTTATCATATTTATATAAGTTTATTTTTTTTTTCATACACGGATATGGTTAGGTTATAACCATTTATTATAATTATAATAATAAGGATATAGATAAATAGATATAGATAATAATAATAATAATAATAATAATAATAATAATAAACAACCTATTATAACAGAAACATAATAACGGCAAATTATTATGTAAAAACAGGATTAGATTTTAGTAAGGATAAATCATTTATCATACCTAATTTATTCATTATTTATCATATTTATATAAGTTTAATTTTTATTAGTATTATTAATAATTTTAATCAATTGAATGAGAGAATGACAAGTGTCCCAAAACAGGTTTCTTTTATTATATAGTATAGAAGATTGGAGTGTATTATTATTATAAAATTTATTTTTTGATATTGCTACAGGAATTGTTTTACATATATTAAAAAACTTGTTTAAGTTAAACTTTTGTTTATGTTGAGCTACTTAATCATTTGTTTATGTTAGTTTATATTATTTGTTATTAAGGTTAACACACAATTACTTAAAAATATAAAGGGCCCATTTTTCTATTTCGCACAGGGCCCTTAAAGTCCTTTGAGATTTCGGAGACGGCCCTGGCTGAATCTGAATTTCAATAACAATTAATCCTCCAACTATCACGACAAAAATGCGTCTTGCTTAAACTGTTATAACCTTTTTCTTACTCTATTGCAAACACATCTATCTACACATACATATAATCAAATTAGCATATAGTCAGTCATATACATCCACCACTACCAGTCAATTAAATACTATAATAATCATGTCAAACCTAATAAGCATCGAAGAGGCAAACAGTTAATCAAATTTGACCTAAATCCGTAACTTCTTCAAATTCATCCAATTGCCTCACTAAACAAGCAGCAACAGGAGGAATCGTGATAAATCAAATCACAACTAAACACAATTTCACTAGTAAACAAAAAATAAGAAGAAGAAGAAGAACCTGTGGTCATAGGCGGAGGAGGAGGAGGAGGAAAGCCATGGAGATGAACAAGGTGTTGACCTTGATCAATAAGGTGCCTGAACAGTGTGGAGGAGGCCGGCGGTGTTGTGAACCAAAGATTCAAGCTCTTGTTAGGTCCCGGTTTTGATCCGTATCGATTGCGAACCGACTCGTGAACGTGCGGAATCCGTACACGATCGTGACCGAACACACGAACAGTAATATAATTTGTGATTCTATAAAACGTATGAAAGATACAAGCACCTCGAATCACCTTTTGCCTTTCTCTCTCTACTTTCTCTCTCTACTTTCTCTCTCTAAGCACCAAGCTCCAAACTCTCTAAAATGGCAAAAGTTCCTAAATGAAACCCTAAGGCTCCTATTTATAGGCCAAGGCTTATAAGGAATTTCTCCTTATTTACAATAATGCCACCTTGCCTTTTTCTAGATATTTCTAACTATTACAATATAAGCACTAGAAATAAACTGTTTCTGCTACGGTCTTGAGATGACGGAGGCGATAGACATACTGTACTAACAGACTCCCCCTTGGATATTGCCGCAGTCAATCTCAAACATTTAGTCAAACTTGTAGCTTCTTTTCTTTCTCTCTCTCTAGCTCGAACAGAATCCCGGTGGATCTGTTTTCAGATTAAGCTCCCCCTTTCGGTAAACTTTTCAGGCTCCCCCTTTCGTCAAGCTTCCGTGCTTTGGGATCGACACCTGGCTTTCCGTATACAAGCTCCTTCAGGATAGTTTCCTGGTTCCTTGAATCCATGCTTCCTCTCGCGTTGAGCTCGTCTTCAGACTCCCCCTTAGACTCGGCTATCGGGATCGTAGTCTGGAATCTGCAATCCTCAAACTTTTATAAGTAAAGCATTTTTTGATTTCCAGGTATCGTAACCTGGCTCCATCAAACTTTTTAAATCAAGATCCTGGGACTAAGATATAATAATATGAAATAAATCCAGGATTACTTGATACTCTCCCCCTATCAACAATCTTCAAAGATTTGGCTGTTTCAACGAACCGTATCGGAAACTGGCTCTTTTACAGATTTTAACAGTATAAGCATCCAAATCCCTCACAGTTAATCATCCAAGTCCAAATTAATGACCTTGGAGATATCACAAACTGTTTTGATTTTTGATTTTAAAAACTTCAAGTTTCAAATTAATGAACTTGTTTTATTTTTCAGAAACACAATCAGCATACTTAGATTTTAAAAACTCAGCTTCAGACATCGGTTGTCGAAAATAAAGCAGAAATCAAAATCTTTTTGAATTTTCTGAAATATAAAGCAGTAAAGAAATATGTACAAACATATTTACAGACACTATTTTTGTTTGAGTTCGCGTCAGAGGATCATATCAGTTTTTGACAAGTCACAAGTACCGTTGAGCTTAGTTACACATTAAGAATTAAACAATTCACTTAGATTGTCGATATACTTGTCCACTTTAAATTTTCATACAAATTTCAACTGATTCAGGATACGAATTAGATGTTTTAGGAACTTAAACTCATTCATGTGTCCCACCTCTTGAATATACTCCCGTATCCAGATCCCAATATTCAGTCTTACAGGTAATTATAACACAAATGATATCTGTAAGGGGTTAATAAATTATGAAGAATCATGAGAGCTCAGGTCAGAACTACCGTTCAGCAGAGAGATCATGACTCAACTTGTGGGTGTGTCCCCTTTAGAGGATCTTTTTTTACAACAGCATTGCTAAGCAATTTTATTGTCTTATCATATATGCTGAGGGAGATGCTATGTTTCAAGCATTTGCGGAAAGTATTATTCGAGGACTAGGTCAGAACTACCGTTCAGCAGAAGTCCCGGAATAATACCCCAGATATCACTGAGTATAAAAACCTAGTATATCAGAATACGAGACCTTTCAAACAAGATTTCAGGGGTTACCTATATATCCAAGTAGCGTTCCCCATGAAATAAGCAAGTGTTTGAATTTAGGTTTATATCCCGAAAAAGTTTACTAAATGTATAAAAATCTATCGACACATCCACGGTGAGATCGTTTAACACATTTAAACTTTCCATTTCTTTAGCATACTGTAACTGTCTACTGATGTACTATCATTTCCTCTTTTTACACAAAAACTCAATTTTGAATTTTATCATGTTTTTGGCTTTTTCAAAATTTTCAAATGTTTTTGGATTTTCTGACAATATTACTCCCCCTAAAATTCAAAACCATTTAAAGAAAATTTGACAAACCAATGTAGATAGCTTTGTCTCGCCATCCATTTTCTGCTTCACATGCACTGATTTGCAGAAAAATATAACGTACCCCCATGATTTACAACCCATTGATTTTCGACAGTTTGAAAACCGTTTTTCAATCTTGTGAAAGTAATCATGTTTGTTCAGCCGTGAGGGTTTCGGCGTATTCAATCAACACATATTTTTGAATTTTTCAAATTTTTGACAAAACAAAAACATATTTTTGGTTTTTCAAAATTTTTCAATTTTTAGGGTTTTTGAAATATTGTTTATTTATGTACAGAAAACGATAAACTCCCTGTTCAACCAAACCAGGGTTCAGCAGCCTCTTCCTGTGCCAGGCTGCTCCAACTACCATTCTCACAATCTTCAGCTTCGTTGAGCACCTGCACATTCAAACTTTATCAATCATTTGAACAATTTAGCCCAGGTCTGTTGGACCTTAGGCATTTCAACACAATAATGTTCATTTAATTTCGGAAACTCTTTGTCATTTAAAACTTTTTCAGCGTTGACTTCAACTTTCTCATCTTTTTCCGATGTCACTTGTTTCTTAGCACTCCACATTTGACCTTTCGGAGTACCTCTTTTGTAAAAATGTGATTCTTTTTGAACATTTTGTTTTTGAACAACAACTTTTGGTTTCCAAAACTCTTGGGGTTTTGTCATATCAATAGATGTGTTCCAACTTTGTGTTGTTCTGAATCTGGGTGTGTTAGAAATCTGTGTTTGTTTTGAATCAGACCTAGTCTGTTTTGGTTTCCAAGTTTGATTCGAAGCAAACTTGTTTGTGTTGTACCTCCAAGTTTGTTTTGAATCAGACCTAGTCTGTTTTGGTTTCCAAGTTTGATTCGAAGCAAACTTGTTTGTGTTATACCTCCACGTTTGTTTTGAATCAAATCTGGCTGACCTTTGTTTTACACCCTCAGATTTTTGTTTCTCAACATCAACAGGCTTTGGATTTCGACACTTTCGTGTAACATGTCCAATTTGATCACATTTAAAACACACTTTCTTTGAAACATCCTTGGCCTGTTGTTGTTTCTTTTTCATAGCATCAAACTCCGCATTAGACTGTTGTCCAATTTTGAGTTTTTCTTCTTCTGCTAAACTTTTTCCTTGAACAAAACTTGTTTTAACCTGAACATTTTTCTTCCAATTTTGTTTCTTTTTATAACCCAAACCAGCCTTCATGTTTTTCTTCTTAAAACCAGGTTTGTTATAAAAAGATTTATGACCTTTACCAGCAAACTTTGAAATTTCCGACTTCTCAATCTCAACCATTTTGAAAACTTTATCGACCTTCTCTGAAATCACATTCTGAATCGGAAATACAATATCTAAGAATAGTTTGTCCGATCCAATCATGGTATAGACCAATCCCTTTGAATCATCATCCAAATTTTTCTCGGATTTTGTGTTTTTCAGATAACCACCATGAAAGTTTCCTTCATCTTCATCCTGTGATTCAGACTTACCTTTTGTAGACTCATCTTTCAAAACGCTTTCAACAACCTTACTTACCACCTCTGAATCATTAGCATCATCAGATTTGGAGTAAGTCACATCGATACTTTCAGGTAACTGGTCAGCTATGTTCAAACCCTTTGCCACCTTTTCCTCATCATAAAAAGTATAATTGTTTCTCAATGGTGGTGGTACCTGATGAAATTCTGAACCAATACCCTTTTTGCAATTTTCAGTATCTTTGTCATCTGGTGTGATGTTGAAAATGCGTTCGAGAATGTACGAAGAGTTATGATAACTTTGAAGTTTGGTAACAACCTTTTCTTTTTCAGCCAAGACTTGTTTAAGATTAGCAATTTCATCAACACATTTGTTTAATTCAATTTGTTTTTCTTTAAACTTTCTTTCATACATTTCTTTAGTGACTAAAGTTTCTGACAATCTTTGATCAAAACTTTTGACTTGGCTCTTCAAAGTATCATAAGCTTCTTGTACTCTCTGACTCGACCACTTTAAAGAATCATACTGTTTTTGTAAATCTTGAAATTTAGATTCTTTTTCAACACAATCGACACATTTTGCTGAACACATTTGTCTATACACATCATTATCCTTTTCAAGATCTTGACATTTCTGTGTCAGCTTTTCAACTTTTAGTTTCAAAATTTCTTCTTTTTCAATCATTTCTTTACATTTTGTTTTGAAAATATTTTCAAGTTTGCTTGTTTCAATATCTTTTGTTTTGATTGTTTCATCTTTTTCAATACAGGCTTTGCACATTTCTATGCAATTCCTGCATTTGTTCTCATTTTTGTCAACAATTTCAATACTTGATAGATCAGAAGATTCATTTACCTCTGTCTCTTTCAGCACCGGTTCTTCTGTCTGATCTTCCTCTTTGTTTTCTTCTTCTTCTTGTTTCTGTTCTTCTTCAGTAGCAAGTTTTGCAGTAATCTTCACTTCTTCAACTAGCTTTTTCAACTCTTCTTCTTTTCTCTTTTTCATTTCCACTACCTTTGGTAGACTTGCTTCAAAAACTTCTTTTATCTTGTTCATTAAATCCGGCAAGTAACTTTTATCAGAAAGCCTTCTTGTGTTGAAAGTGCCCTCATTTGGAAATAAATTGGTTACTGCATCAAAATCCACTTTTGAAGGGTCAACCACTGGATTACCCTGTGGATCCATGTAACATTTCAGTTCAGCATTCCATCTCTTGGCTCTTTTTGCTTCCTTGAATGGTTCAGTTAACTTTCCAATCTCCCATCTTGCACTGTCTCTTCTCCACCAACTATCATGATCAACATTTGTGACAAATGCATATCCAACTGCATCTTCTTCAGGGCAAACTTGACTCCAGTCGTAACCTTCATCGTCATGTATAACTGCAAGAGCCCTTGATTTTTCTTCAGGTTGCTTCAATCTTGGAGGCTCAGACTTGTTCTGATGGTAGATCGCTTTCTTGTAATAATCTTCGTTGAACGGGTTTTCAGAATCATTAGCAGCATACGCATTTCTGCACTCGCGCTTAAAGTGACCTTTTTGTTTACATTTGAAACATGTCACCTTTGATTTATCAAATCCCAATTTGGTAGATGATCCACCAATTGACTTTCTCCCCGTGATCTCCATGAACCGCTGTGCCCGACGAACCGCACTGGCCATACACCATCTTATATCCATTAGTTCCATCTCCTCGGGGTCTAATTGATCATAATCTTCTTTCGTCAAGTTGGTGTTGCCAATCTTCCCTGCAACGAGGCTTTCATACGATTCAAGTACAGATGCCAAGAAAACCATCTGTTGTTTTGCCGATTCTTCGCTGAAATTCTGCCCATTCTTAAGATCCACTGCGATATTACACTGAAACAAATTTTTGGAAGCAGATTGACTTGAAGTGTTTGAAGAAGATTCACTGTGAAAACCACTGTGAAGACTTTCATTGTTCACGGTATTTGAGCTTTCTGCAGAAAAAGCTGTTCTTGGAGACCCGGCTTGTGGTAGATTTCCTCGATAGTACAGCTCCACATTCTGCTGATGAGCTGGATTGTTGACTTTAGATCTCTTTATCTCCAACTCATGGCTTTCAAGTCTTTCAATCAGCAAATCCACTGTTAACACTTCAGGCTTGATTGTCTTTTTCAACATTAAGGCAAAGTATTGCCACTCTTGATCCTTTGGCAATGCATCAAACAATTTGTCCACCAGCTCCTCTTCAGAATATGTGATTTCATGTCTGGCCAGCTCCATTTTCAGATGTCCAAATCTCTCGATCATTTTACAAACAGGTTCATTTTTCATACAATCAAATAAATCAAACTCTTTGCGTAACAATTTCTTTTTGTTTTTCACAATTTCAGTGCTACCTACGCATTTCACCTCTAAAGCTTCCCATAAACTTTTCGATGTTTTCTCTTGTTCAAGTAGCGAAATAATATCTTCTCTCACTGACTGTTTTAACAATGTAATCATTTTATACTCAGCCACAACATTTTTTATATCTTTTTCTGTGAACTCTTTTTCTTCTACTAACTCTCCTCCTTCTTTAACTGGTTCAGTATATCCATTTTTCAATTTTAACCAGCTTTCAGGAGCGAAAGCTTTTACCCAACCCTCAAACCGATTTTTCCACCAGTTATAATCTTCAATCCTCATTAGTTTCGGTGGTTTCTATTGGCTTCCATACATATTATCATATTTCAAATTCTCTGAAATCTCTCTCGAATACTCTCTTATTTCAGATCTTCTTTCGGATGATTCTGAAGTAAAGGCATTGTAGAACATGTTGTAAAATTCTTCACCGCTGCTCGACATCTTCAAATTTTGTCTTGAATTTGCACTTTGTATATCTTCAATCACCTGAATACGAACAAACAAACACAATGAGTTTAATCAAATTTGTCAAACAAATGAATCGGACGGGTATCCGATCAAGTGAGTCAACACAAGTCAACAAAATGAATATGTAACAATGGATCGGGTGGGAATCCTCTTGGACGAGTATCCGATGCTTTGACCTGAATCACAACAACAAATGGAATGATTAGGATCAGGTGGTAATCCGTTCGGATTGCCACTCGATTTGTTGCACTTTAAACTTGAACAAACAAAATCCTTTGAAACAGATTGTAACCCGATTGGGTGGGTCAACAGAAGTCAAACTTCAAATTAGTAGCAATGAATCGGGTGGTGGTTCGATCTTAGTCACTACTACAGGACAAAATGAAGAACTATCAATTTGAAATGAATAAAATCACATGCGACTGACAGTTAGCACATGTACAGATTCAGATATCATTATCTACACAATGATGTAATTCCGATGGCCAACATTCAAAATTTTTATTCAAATTATGATTGGACCGTTGAAAATGCACATAAATTTCAATCACGTGAAACCTTTTCAATTTCAAACTTCACATGCAAAATGATAATGGCCGACAATTTAAATTGCTTCACATGCAAGGATTACTTTATCACATGAAATCTGATGTTCACACTAAAACCAATTTATCACATGTATCAATAAACGGTGCTTGACAAAGCAGATATGAATCACGTGAATTTTGTTGTAGTTATTAATGATGGCAGGATACTATGTTGACTAAGTTGTTCGCATGAATGATAAAACAAGACACGTATTGTTATCCGCGCGGAGAAGTTGTCCGTGCGAGGATGTTATCCGCACGAGTAAACAGTCAACAAAAGTCAACCGGATTATTTATCCGTGCGGGTGAAAATGATGTTATCCGCGCGACGAAGTTGTCCGTGCGGATAGGTCAACTAATAGTCAACACGGATTGCTTTTCCGTGCGGGTGGACTTCTATGCTATCCGTACGGGTGGTCAAGAAGTCAACACGTATGGCTGAAAATAATCCGTTCGGGTGAGAAATGATGCTATCCGCACGGGTGGGTGCTATCCGTACGAGTGATGTAATCCGTGCGGATGGGATATGATGCTATCCGCACGGGTGGGTGCTATGCGTACGGGTGATATTGATGATGTAATACGCACGAGTGCCTTGATTTACACAACTAACTCACATGCTCACAGAATGCAGATTGATCACGTGATTTGCTGATAAACAATCAATAGCTGACAAACATTATCACTATCACATGCAATCAACAATTAATGAAGTTACATGTTCACCGCTTTGACTGACAAGAAAACAGTGTTGACTAAAGTCAATACGGATAGGTCATGCGTGCGTACAAGTGTTCATGCGGATAGGTCAACGAAGGTCAGAGCGGATTGGTTATCCGTGCGTGCGACTTATCCGGATGAAACGTTATCCGTGCGGGTAACTAGTCAACAAGTCAACAAAGGAATCTTGAGTCTAATTGTTATCCGTGCGTGTGGCAGGGTCAACAAGTCAACGCGGATTAGTTATCCGCACGGAGAAGTCATCCGTGCGTGTGACATCAAGAACAACAGCAACAATTTTCAACTTTTTTCGAACCACAAAAATTAAGATTTCTCACAAACGGTAAAGAATTTGATTTTGAAATTTTATAGGCTTATAGATTAGTTATTTTCGCACATCATATCAAAAAATCAGCCGATTTTAACCGTAAAATCTTGTTTAATTTGTCGATTATCTGTTGAAAACGTGACAGAGATGAAAGAAGAACTTTATCGAATCTGATATGAATTGAGATCTGAAAACGATGAAATCCTGTGCGAAATCGTGTGAATGATCTGAGCAATCGATCTCCTGCTCTGATACCACTTGTTAGGTCCCGGTTTTGATCCGTATCGATTGCGAACCGACTCGTGAACGTGCGGAATCCGTACACGATCGTGACCGAACACACGAACAGTAATATAATTTGTGATTCTATAAAACGTATGAAAGATACAAGCACCTCGAATCACCTTTTGCCTTTCTCTCTCTACTTTCTCTCTCTAAGCACCAAGCTCCAAACTCTCTAAAATGGCAAAAGTTCCTAAATGAAACCCTAAGGCTCCTATTTATAGGCCAAGGCTTATAAGGAATTTCCCCTTATTTACAATAATGCCACCTTGCCTTTTTCTAGATATTTCTAACTATTACAATATAAGCACTAGAAATAAACTGTTTCTGTTACGGTCTTGAGATGACGGAGGCGATAGACATACTGTACTAACAGCTCTGAATTGATCCATTCAGATGTAAACAACAGGCAACTTCAAGGACCTTGTCATTCAGTTTGTATGTGTATTAACTATAACATGTTTCATTACATAAGTATAATATGCGTGATTATGGTTAACATGCGTGATTAGGGTTTTCAGTTTTACAACATGCGTAATTTCACAGCATACGCTGCTCGTACGTTAAGCAACATTGTATTTTGCACTTTCACTCTATATATATATATATATAGGGGAAGGTTCAAATGAAAACCACTAGTTAACGCGAAAACTCGAAAACTAACTAAAAAAAGCCTAAAAAACACACAAAATTTTTTTTTTTTTTTTTTTTTTGCAAACCAAATTTCGCAGGTTTTTATATATAAAAAAAAATTTCAAAAAAAAAAAATTTTTGTGTAGTGCACATGTGTAATAATACACATGTGTATGTGTAATACTACACATGTGTATGTGTACTACACATGTGTATTATTACACATGTGCACTACACAATTTTTTTTTTTTTTTTTTTTGAAAAAAAGTTTTTTTTTATATATAAAAACCAGCGATTTTTATTAAAAAAATTGAAAAAAAAAAAAATTGTGTGTTTTTTAGTTAGTTTTCGAGTTTTCGCGTTAAAAGTGGTTTTCATTTGAACCATCCCCTTATATATATATATATATATAGGGCAAGGTTCAAATGAAAACCACTAGTTATTGTGAAAACTCGAAAACTAATTAAAAACCACTAAAAAGGAGCGGGGGAGACTTTTAATGAAGGAGGGGTAAAATTGGAAAAAAAAATATAACTTTTCAAACATTTCCCATTTCTCCATACGTTATCATTTTAAAACAAAAATGGCACCATAAGATCACAAATTTTTGTATCTTTCATTCAAGTATATTCGAGCATATTTTTTATGACATAAAAAAAGATTTATGGTGTCGTCTTGTTTTCAATACTATTATTATAGTAGTGCACATGTGCAATATAACATGTACTACAATTGCATTACATGCTTAAAATTAGCTTTTTGAGTCTAGTTTAGCTTTTAGGGTTAGTTTTTTTGGAGGTTTAGGATTAGGATTAGGTTTTTGGGTGTGGGGGGGAGGGGGGGGTTTAGGTTTTTGGGGGGTGGGGGTGGGGGGGTTTAGGTTTTTGGGGGGTGTCGGTGGGGGGTGGGTTAAGTGGTTTAGGCTTTCCGTATTAGTGTACTACACATGTGCAGTACAACAAAAAAAAAAAAAAATTCATATATAAAAACCAGCGAAATTTATAAAAAAAAATTGAAAAAAAAAAAAAAATTTTGTGTGTTTTTTAGGCTTTTTTTAGTTAGTTTTCGAGTTTTCACGATAAAAGTTGTTTTCATTTGAACCATCCCCTATATATATATATAAACTAGGATTTATCCCTACACGTTTCGGCGCTTGATTAGCATGGACGATTTTACATGATATTTCATAGTTGTGTTGTGCATATGGATATACAAGAACAATGTGTTTTATAATTATGTAATGTAAAGCTACTGTGACGTGTGTAGATATACAAAAACACGGCCTTAAGCTTTACAAAGGATATATGGCGATTGGCGACTTTCATCTCCTATTTTTCATCTTTGACGCACCATGTATGTAGCGGCGCTTGTAAATTAACCCCTTCTATTGTCTGGCCTTCTTGCTGGATGTTCTTTTTTCGTGGAAGTACAAAACATAAACCATGTATGTGTGAAATTTACTTTCAGACAGGAAATAAGTTCCATATTTATCATGACTATTACCTTATCACTAATACTAAAAGTCAGCAAAGTTAAACCCAACAAACAGAAAAGTAGAATTAGATTCATTACTGAAGGCAAAACATAAACTGAAAGGGAAAAGGAGATAGAAGCCAGATAAATACAAACTACATACACGTGTACTGACCGGATATACAAAATCTAAAACATCAAAATAAAAAATAATCAAACAACGAGTTAACACAATAATAAGAAAATGATCACAATACTGGATAAGTAACTGATACGGTAAAAACGTAGCCATACAAACATTAGATTATCATCATAATTCTCAACATTACTTCTCAAGAAAGTTAAAAGAGTGATATAAAGGTCTTGAAGCAATTTTCACTTCCAAGTGTAAATTTTTACTCCCCGGGACGCGCGCGGGGCCCGTAAGAGCGTTTTTAACATCTTAGCGTCTTGCTTCCGATCAACCACAGTGAGTATGCTCACCTTCTTCAGCTTGGGTGACCTAGCCAGCATAAACTTTACAAACTCTATCTCAAGCGAGCTGCTACAAAAACAAAGATCCAATGTATTCAGATGCGCCAACCAAACATCTGAATATTTATCCTTTACAACGGAGAATTCCAGAAGATACTCCATCTACATGAAGGTTCGCATTCTTTGTGTCAGTGAGAATCAAACAAATAAAATACAAGATATAATTATATCATTCACCTCTAGGTGCGCATGCTCCAAGTTCGGGGAACATTTGATCAAAGCAAGAAGAAAAGCTGATCCGTAGTCCTCAGAAAGACAATATTGATTCAAACATAAGTATTTGAGGTGGATTAAGGCTGGAAGCTCTTGCGGAACCGAGTCTAGAACTAGCCACTTGAACCACAGGCCAAAACAAATATTAATAGCCAAAAGTTCAAAAACTTTTCTTTCAATAATATACGATGGTGAATAAATAAATATTACCTCAGAGACATCACCCGAAATAGTCAGATGTTCAATCAAAGGTAAACACTTGAGTAGCTCGTTAATAGTGCAATTATCAACATGTTCATAATCATCTATATGCTGCAACACGTTAAAATATTCAGATAAATATAGAAAGTCCATGACATGAGAAGGTATATTTAAGTGGGTACTTACAAGATCCAAGGTCTTAAGTGATGGACAATTGGATAAGAGATGTAGAAGAGTTTTTGTAGAGATCTTTACATAACTCAGGACTAGCTTTCGAAGGCTACCAAAGCCATTGAATATCGATGGATAGTCAATATAAAAAGTACAAAGATGGAGGTCCGTTAAGTGATGCAATGCGAAAACAGATTCGGGTAATTTATACCAAATGTCCTCGGTTTCATAAAGTCCAAAAAGTGTTAGTTTCTTGAGAGTATGGTTCCTCAACAAATGAAGTATTATATGATCACATTCAAAAGCCTCGTAATGTTCCCAGTAATGGTCCAAATAAAGGGTGAGCTCGTGTATTGGACCCCGGTGCAGCAACAAAACCCGGTATACATCATACATGTCCATGTCATTCATTGCAGTTGCTACGTCAGATGTTAGCTCGGAAGTTGTATCACGCAATTCAAACCGAAGTTTAGGAATATGAGTCCACTTGTACCTCCATTCCCTTGAGAGAATACTTGTCCTTACTGCCTCTTTGGTGGGTAAAAGACATAGGATGGTTTCTAATACGGGGTCAGGAAGCCTATTTAAAGACGTTCGTTCCGCTTTGTACATACTTCTAGTTTTCATCTTCACTTGTTCTTTTTGTTGGACTGATTGATACTATGTAATGCTGCAGTAACAAGATACAGTGAAAATAAATTTAAGATAAAAGGGTACACATTTCATTTTTTTTTTTACCCTTTCTTTTAGTTAAATTATAATCTTAAAGCACTCAGTCACACCATCAAACAAAAGAAATACATTTAAAAAAGAGTAAATTGCCATTTTAGTCCCTGAGTTTTGTCCAAATTTGCCATTTTGATCCAAATAGTTTTATTTTCCCCCCTGGGTCCTTGACTTTTACATTTTGTTGCCATTTTGATCACTTTGCCTAACTCCATCCAAAAACCCAGTTACTCTTTTCAATTTAAACCTTTTCAGTTGCCATTTTGATCCAATTCCAAAAAATCAAAAAAATTCAAAAAAATGCAAAAAAATCTAAAAAATTCAAAAAAATCTAAAAAATTCAAAAAAATCTAAAAAATTCTAAAAAATCTAAAAAATTCAAAAAAATCTAAAAAATTCTAAAAAATCATAAAAATTCTAAAAAATTCAAAAAAATATAAAAAATTCTAAAAAATCATAAAAATTCTAAAAAATTAAAAAAAAATTCTAAAAAATCATAAAAATTCAAAGAAATCGAAAAAATTCAAAAAATTCTAAAAAATTCTAAAAAATCATAAAAATTCTAAAAAATTCAAAAAAATATAAAAAATTCTAAAAAATCATAAAAATTCTAAAAAATTCAAAAAAATATAAAAATCAAAAAAATTCTAAAAAAACGTCGAACCCGAACCGTTTCCAACCGTACCGTTTCGAACCCGAACCGTTTCGAGCCGAACCGTTTCGACGCGAACCGTTTCGAACCGTACCGTTTCGACGCGAACCGTTTCGAACCCAAACCGTTTCGAACCGTACCGTTTCGAACCCGAACCGTTTCGAGCCGAACCGTTTCGAACCGTACCGTTTCGACGCGAACCGTTTCGAACCGAACCGTTTCGACCCGTACCGTATCGAACCGAAGTGTTTTCGGCTTCGAAACGGTACGGGTCGAAACGGTTCGCGTCGAAACGGTTCGGCTCGAAACGGTTCGGGTCGAAACGGTTCGGGTCGAAACGGTTCGGTTCGAAACGCTTCAGCTCGAAACGGTTCGGTTCGATACGGCACGGTTCGGTTCGAAACGGTACGGGTCGAAACGGTTCGGCTTGAAACGGTTCGGCTTCGAAACGGTACGGGTCGAAACGGTTCGCGTCGAAACGGTTCGCGTCGAAACGGTTCGCGTCGAAACGGTTCGGTTCGATACGGTACGGGTCGAAACGGTACGGTTCGAAACGGTTCGCGTCGAAACGGTACGGTTCGATACGGTACGGGTTCGAAACGGTTCGGTTCGATACGGTACGGGTCGAAACGGTTCGTGCCGAAACATTTAATGATTTTTGGATTTTTTAGAATTTTTTTGATTTTTTAGAATTTTTATGATTTTTTAGAATTTTTATATTTTTTTGAATTTTTTAGAATTTTTTATATTTTTTTGAATTTTTTAGAATTTTTTAGATTTTTTTGAATTTTTATGATTTTTTAGAATTTTTTTATATTTTTTTGAATTTTTTAGAATTTTTATGATTTTTTATGATTTTTTAGAATTTTTTAGATTTTTTTTGAATTTTTTAAATTTTTTAGAATTTGTTAGATTTTTTTGAATTTTTTGGAATTTTTTTGATTTTTTGGAATTGGATCAAAATGGCAACTGAAAAGGTTTAAATTGAAAAGAGTAACTGGGTTTTTGGATGGAGTTAGGCAAAGTGATCAAAATGGCAACAAAATGTAAAAGTCAGGGACTCAGGGGGGAAAATAAAACTATTTGGATCAAAATGGCAAATTTGGACAAAACTCAGGGACTAAAATGGCAATTTACTCTTTAAAAAATCAGAACAGCTTACACTGATTATCGGATGAACCCTATATCAGATTATGATTAACTTATAATACCACACTTAATTATCAAACGATGAGTTATAAGAATATTTTATTCTAGCCTTTCGTTAAATAATTATCATTAATCAAAAGAAACAAATTTGAAAATAGAAAGTAGAGGTGATGTTACCAGAACAGAACAGTTCAATGGTCGCTTCTGATGTCTTCGGCTACATACATCGGTGTATGATTAACGGCAACCGTAGGACTCTGTTTTCTAACCCTAACAAGATGAATCAAATGTCCAAGTATTCACAAGAAAGATAACGGCGTGGTGAACGGAAGAAAAACAGGCATGTGCGTGGGAGGTGAAGATACTAACCCTGTTTTTTTCCGATCGAGACGGTGGATTGGCCCTTTTAGAGGTGCCCAAATCGGTTCCAACCCGAGCAAAAGAGGAGGGTTTTGTTACTAAACATGTTTAAAAAGAATAATTTTGCAAAAGAGCCCTCCATACTTAGTGTCTCTAAAATTGTTGGGACGGCCTTGCATAAGATACGTCACTTCATAGTCGCACATTAATTTAAGAGTAAATTACTTTTTGAGTCTCTATGTTTTAGTGATTTTAACCATTTGAGTCCAAAATAAAAAAGTTTAACGACCTGAGTCCCTAACTGCTTTTTCTATAACCGCTTTTTCTATAACATTTTGAGTCCAAATTTTTAACATTATCCACCAAGTTTGTTAACTACGAGGGAAATTTAGTCATTTACACATAAAGTACAACTTTTATATGCACAAGAATATAATTAACAAGTCTTTAATGCACAAGAGTATAATATTATTATACATTATATATAAAATAAATAAATGTTTCATATTTACACAACTCACTTTACTTTCTCCCTCTCTCATGCTACCACCACCACTACCCCCCACCACCGCACCATCACTATCCCCACCATCATCCCCACCACTGCACCATATAATCTCGTAATGTGTTGCTTACGTCACCCATATTCCCAAACATTCATCCCAAATCACGAGTCCAAAACATCAAATCAATAATAGAAACACTCATCATCCAATTTTTCAGAAGCAAAACAACAGAACTTGAAGATATACATACACATACACAAACATAAGCAATTTATATTACAAATCTCAAAACTTAAAAAAAAGCGAAGATGAAAACCCATCTGATGATGATCGGTCATGGCAAACCCATCTGATGAAGATGAGAACCCTAGATCGAGTTTCAGTGAGAAGCCATCTTTTTTCTGATTGCTCCGCTTCAACTTCACGGCTAACCCTTATAAAAGAAACACTCACAATCCGTATCAGTGATGGCGGCGCTAGGGTTTCGGGCGGAGGTGATGGTGCGGTGGTGGAGGTGCAGTGGTGATGGTGGTGGTGATGGTGGTGCCGAAGATGAGTGCTATAGCGGTGGTGGTGGTGTTAGGGTTGGTGGTGTGGCGGTGATGGTGGTGGTGGTGATGTGGTGAAACACTAGTGGGACTGGGCCTGAAACACTAGTGGCTCCTCGGTATCCGCCTGATAACCGGACTAGGTTCCTGTTGTATCCATATCAGTCATATGGATTGTGATGTTTCGGAGTGCTTCCGACAGTTCATTCATGCTGTTAGTCACACATAAGGAAAACACAAAAATCCAAATTAAATTTGTATTTATTGTAAATTTAATTTTCACAGAATCACAAAATGGAAAATTGAAAACTTAAGTAAAATACTTAATTTGGCTTAAATCAGTGGCTCTGATACCACATTTTCTGTCACGACCCCCGACCCAGTTGCCTGGTCCGGAAGTGGCGGGACAGAAACCCGTGGTATTGGTGGTTGATCTGCCAGTAACTTAAGATAACAAAGACTTAATCCCTGCAAAATATAACTTGGAAAAATAACTTTGAGGTTTCGTAAAATAGTTTGTTAAAAAGAGAATGACTCACATTGTAAGTTTAAACTGACAGAGTCCGCCTACTGATTAACCCTGGTAACCTAGTTAAATAATGCAAACGTAACTAGGTTAGTAACTTAATACAACATTTACGATAATTTCACGAAATCAAAACCCTCACGACGAATGACAAAGTATAGCCCGAATTCAGGCAGCACTTAAACATCCATCGGATCGGTTTCAATCGATCGGACATTGTATCGTAGCAGTGATCGAGTTATTACCCTGTTATCGTAGTAGCGTTTCACTACTTTAACTTATGATTTCGAACAGAAAGAAAGCACTTTTTATGAAAATTTTCGAGCACAGAGACTGCCCATGCAACATCCAATTTATAGCTGAAATCTAGGTCTCTCGCGGCCCGCGTAAACCTGAAGGGGAGACCTTCGCTTGCCATTTTCTGTGAAAGATACCGAAGAAAGCTAAATTTTTACAAAACAGTGCCTCGGACACGGCCCGTGTTCGCTGAGCACGGCCCCGTGTCCACTTGTCTGCAGGATTTTAGGCTAAGGAATCTTGGAGTTTTAAATTATTTTCATGATTTTTATCTGGGTTTTAAGCTTAAATAATTTAGAATAAAGTTATACAACTAACTTTGGACAATAATCCTTAGCAAATAATCTTACAAACTTCACATAGAGGGTTGGAACAATGGGATTTCCAAGCTTCCATGGAGGAAATGTTGAAAAATTTTAAAAGAAGAGGAAATGAATAAAAGTGGAAGGGACAAGATGGTCCTTGGGAACCTTCTTTTAGCACTTACCTAGGATGGTATGAGTGAAGATCCCAGGAATCTCTGTCTTTTGAAGTGGTAAAAAATGAGCAGGATTCAGGCTGCATTTAAAGAAAACGACAGCGCATTGGACACGGCCCCGTGTTGACTGGACACGGCCCCGTGTGCAGAGGAAATCCTGACACATTTTGTCCGTATTCTGACCAAATCAGCAGAGAATCTTTTTGGTGAGCACGGGGGCGTGTTGACCTGGACACGACCCCGTGTCTGGAGGCTGTTTTATGGAGTTTTGCTACTTTTAAGGATTTCGTCGAAATCGGGTGGTTCCTGATTGGTTGGAACAACCCCAAAGTGCCTAAGATACCTTAATTGTCCTAGACTAAGGCGAGAACGCAAGAGGTTGTCGGTGAGGGTAATTCCTATTTTCATTCTAGGTGGACAAGTCCAACCCTTTCCCGGGCTCTTGTTAAAGAAGGTGTATGCCGAATCGCTCAGGTCTATGTATGCATCGAACGAAGTCGATGGGGAGTCCTTCACGGCACAATCGGCACAGGGACGACTATCGTCCACGTCTTTGCTAGGTATGAAGGTATTTTCGGGAGCAACGAGGTCGTCGGAATGCGGTTCCAACATTTCTTCATGGTTATCGTCTTGGGGTGGATCAATAAAGTCCTTCCCAAGCTCTTCTAACCAATTCCGAATTAGCTCTTCTAGTTGAAATAACTCGTCAAGGAGCATTTCTCCTAGAATATCTGGCTGGGCGCACTCGAGGGAGAAATAGTGCTTATTTTTACTTTCGCCCCTCTTAAGGTTATAAGGAATCGGTGGGTCTATGTAGTGGGGCCTATAATTTAGAAAGTAACATTTTAATTCTTCATGTTCGCCTCCACATAGTTGACACCACGTACCATAAGAGTGCCGAAAGTAAAAACAATTACTATCACTCATGTTTATGTCAGAAATTACCAACCGCCGGGATCTAACGGTTCTGTTTTCAGTAACTGAAACTTGGGCACGGGGGCGTGTTGAGTGGGCACGGCCCCGTGTTCAGCTTACTGTCTGACTCAAAACAGGATTGCCAGTTCCAATGATTTAGCACGGGGGCGTGTTCAGCGGGCACGGCCCGTGCTGAGCTCTGCAGAAGCTGAAAAACTAAGAAAATCCTAAAAAAATTGAAAAATAAAAAGAAAAATGGTTAGGCCGTTGATTCCTAACTTTCTTAAAATCCTTGTGTCCCCGGCAACGGCGCCAAAAACTTGATGCGCGTGAAGTGTTATATATATTAGGTGTATGTATATTTTAAGCCCCTTTAACAGTTATTTTAGCCAAGTTTTAAATTTATAAAACACGATATTTTACTAACACTAAACACACATATGGGCAAGTGCACCCATCGTGAGCGTAGTATAGCGTTGGTAAGATACCGAGGTCGTCCAAGGACACAAGAGCTTTTAGTACCGGTTTATCCTCAACGTCTAACCAAAATCAAAAGTTTAGAAAAATGTTTTAAGCTAAGAAAAATAAAAACTAACTAAAATGCTGAAAATAAAATAAAAATAAAAACAGATAGACAAGATGAATCACTTGGTTCCGACTCGTATCTAGTATAACCTTTGATTATTTCCGCACTTTTGCACATAATTAAGAGATTATCTTAGTTATTGTAGTAGGCCCCTCTTTTGAAGGTGACGTTACCCTCACCCCAGTAGTTTGAGTCAGCAAGGATACAATCCTAAAAGGGTGGATTATTGGAAGATAATGAATTAAGTTATTAATGCAATATTATGGTAGGCCCCGCTTTTGGCGGTGACGTTACCCTCGGCTAAGTAGTCTGAGTCAGCAGGGATACAGTCCTAAATAGCCGGGTTATAGTATTAATAGTAGTTAACTTATGAGGGGATCAAAGAGTTTGGACCCCCGCCATCCAATACCGTGAAGTATTGAAGGAGGTCCTACTAAATTTGACCCAGGTCCATTGCAGGACCTCTAAACGCTGAACAATGGCAAGACCTTTACCAAACCGTTCCCTTAACCCCCGACCAGGTAGCCAACATACCTCCATATAGACCGTGGAGATATGAATGGTGAAAATCCTTTATTTTATATAGACAGTAAAATAATGCCAAGACACCACGGACAAACGATAAGGAAAAATCACCTTCAACATAAGTAACTAGTTATTAAAGTCATTAATACAAAACCAAATAAAAAGTGCAAAAGATTAGAAATAAAAAGTATTATACTAGACACTTTGTCTTCACCAAGTGATGTAAGAGACTTAGGCAAACATGGCCTTGATTGTCAAGAACTCTTACGATCGATCTTGGATCCCGAGACGACTCACACACTCTACGATGGACAATGGATGATGGTGGTGGATGATGGTGTTGTGATGGTGGTGGGTGGTGGATGAAGTGTGAGAGAGGTGGTGTGCCAAGGGATGAGTTGAAATGAAACCAAGCACTCCTATTTATAGGCTGAACAGAAGGCTGGGCACGGCCCCGTGTCCGCTGGGCACGGCCCCGTGCCTGTCTGACACTCTCTCTCTTCATTAATTGTAATTCACAATTACAATTAATGCGCCTGCAGTACTTTCGCCACGCCCCCGTGCTCACTGGACACGGCCCCGTGGTGGGCAATAGAAGCTTCTATAGGTTTGTCTTTTCTGCTGCTTCTTGGGCACGGCCCCGTGCTGGCTGAGCACGGGGCGTGTTCAGTCTTCTGCCTTCTCTATTTTGCTTGGGAAGATGCCGTTGAGGGGTCGGGCAATCCACTTATGTTCCTTTCCTTGTATTTATGTTAGATTTAGCTGTCTTTTTGCTTCTTTTGTGAATTTGAGCTCATTTAATCCTGAAAATACAAAAGGAAGACAAAAACACTCTTTTTCCAACATTAGTACTTAAAAAGGGTTAGTTTTATGTCTTATTTGATGTAATTTATATGTTGCATTTTACACACATCAAATACCCCCACACTTGAACTTTTGCTTGTCCTCAAGCAAAACTCTTTAATATGTGGCTTACACTCCCAAATGGAATGGGTAGAAGAGAAGGTTTTTGGCTTGTCGTAGAGTGTTGGGAATCCAAGATCTTGTTGGGTTTTATTTTTATCTATTTACAATCATATTCGTAATGATTTATTTAGAACGTTTCATAGGAGAAATTACTTATTTGGGCATAACATGCATTTTTTTTTTAAATTCCATTTATATACAAGTTCACATACCTCACGGGAGAAATCACTCACACTCGGCCGAAGGTGTATTTTTAGTGAATCACTCGAGAGCGGCATGGAACTTATTCCTATCATAGGCTTGCCAAGCAATCAATCCTACTCCTTTTTAACTTTTATACCTTTGTAAATATCAAGAGGACTTTGTGGGTTAAGGGTTAGGCTTGGGTTAAAGGTAGGTGGTTGGGTTAGTGGTTAGTAGCAAAAAAGGTGAAAAAGCGTAACAAGTGTCGGTTTTTTGTAGGACTTTCTATTTTTGTACCTTTTTATTTTGATGAAGCTTTTATTCAAACAAAGTTATTTTTGATGAACTTGTTTGTTTATTTTCTTTTTGCTTCATCATCAACACATTTTTTTTTTTTTGATCATACGAAAAACCGAACTTGTTACTAAAACAAAGGGTTAAAAATAAAAAGGTTTTGGTGGGTAAAAGGGTTTTTGGTTTGGGTGATGAAATGAAAAGGTTTAGGCTCAAAGGGGCTAACTATGGGGATTTTTGGGTAGGTGGTAAAAGAAAAAGAAAACTAATGGTGTAGAAATAAAAAAAAAGGGTTAGTCCTAATGCCTCCATCATTTACTTACTCGGGTTTAAGTTGATAAGGACCGGGAATGTATCGTCATGGCAAGTTCTAGAGTCGTAAGAACCAAGCGGCTATTCACACAAGAAACGAAAAATGAGCATTTAGTTTAATGATATGAATTTGTATGCTCAATAAAGGCTCAAAACTCACTTTTGTGGGAATGGGTTTTTATGTGATCAAGTATATATAATCAAATTTTAACTAAGTTTGCCATGCCTTTTCATAATTTTCTTATGTTGGTTCTTTTTATCACTACGCTATCGGTTGTAAATTTGTAAAAATATAACCTTTTTGAGAACTTGGATTTCCCGAGTTAAACCTAGACAAGTAAAAAAAATGAAATTTTTGAAAAAATTTGGGGTGATTAGCGGTTCCAATAGAGTTTTGTGTAAGGCTTGTATTTAGGACTTGCAAAATTTCAAGGTTTTAGCATCCCCCCCACACTTAAATTACACATTGTCCTCAATGTGTCCCAAAAATAAACTTTTAGGTTGATTAGATGTGTAAAATGGTGTTAAAAAGCAAAAATTTTGTGTTACTGGGCGCTGAACACGGCCCCGTGTTGTCCGGGCACGGCCCCGTGTTCAAGTGCCAGTAACAAAATTTAAACAAGAGAAGCAGAAGTCTGGACACGGGGGCGTGTCGGGTGAACACGGCCCGTGTCCAGTTACCTGAACTGGGCGTTTTTCTGCAGGGGGTTCAGCACGGGGCCGTGTTGGTTGGGCACGGCCCGTGTTGATCCTTCTGTAATGGAGAAAATTGTCGGGTTGCCTTGTTCTTGTGCATGGGGTCATTTTTCTCGTTCCCCTTTTTATCCCTTACCACCATGAGTGTGTTATGAACCATCCAAACTTTTTTAAAAACCATCATTTCATTGCATCATAGAGATAACTTACATAGTCCTAATATTAAATTAAACTAGATAAAACAACAATTTAACTAAATAGGTCAGGAGGTACACGAGGTTATCATAAATAGTTCTACTTATTATAAGAAAATTTCGAGAATAGTTTCCCGATATAGTAGGACTTTTAGCCGAAGGATTTCTTCCCTAAATGTTGCTCAAAGCCATTCTTCGATCTCCCTAGGAAGGAAGAATGCGGCTTCATTTTCCTCCGCAGCTGGTGGCTGAGGGGGAACATTCACCGGGATTCCTTGCACCACTCTTCGTGGAGGCTCTTGGTGCATGGCGTACCACTCGGCCGGAATGACAACTTCGGGTACCACGTTCCACGCCCTTTGGGTTATTATAGGTACCAAAGGCGGGGAGGCGAGAAGGTTCAACCTCTGGTGCAAGAGGTTTACTTCATGGAGACAGCCCTCCAGCCCCACTGTAAGATGGTTGATACGGCCGACCAATGCTTCCTCCACTCCCGTCATTTCGTCAATAGCCTCCCTTAGGGCGTAAACATAGTTTACAAGAGAGTCTTCTGCTGTTGAAGATCTCCTCCCTTGTCGGTTACTTCTTGAAGATGATCCGCTTGTTCTGCTTGCCATTTTCTGTGAAAGATACCGAAGAAAGCTAAATTTTTACAAAACAGTGCCTCGGACACGGCCCGTGTTCGCTGAGCACGGCCCCGTGTCCACTTGTCTGCAGGATTTTAGGCTAAGGAATCTTGGAGTTTTAAATTATTTTCATGATTTTTATCTGGGTTTTAAGCTTAAATAATTTAGAATAAAGTTATACAACTAACTTTGGACAATAATCCTTAGCAAATAATCTTACAAACTTCACATAGAGGGTTGGAACAATGGGATTTCCAAGCTTCCATGGAGGAAATGTTGAAAAATTTTAAAAGAAGAGGAAATGAATAAAAGTGGAAGGGACAAGATGGTCCTTGGGAACCTTCTTTTAGCACTTACCTAGGATGGTATGAGTGAAGATCCCAGGAATCTCTGTCTTTTGAAGTGGTAAAAAATGAGCAGGATTCAGGCTGCATTTAAAGAAAACGACAGCGCATTGGACACGGCCCCGTGTTGACTGGACACGGCCCCGTGTGCAGAGGAAATCCTGACACATTTTGTCCGTATTCTGACCAAATCAGCAGAGAATCTTTTTGGTGAGCACGGGGGCGTGTTGACCTGGACACGACCCCGTGTCTGGAGGCTGTTTTATGGAGTTTTGCTACTTTTAAGGATTTCGTCGAAATCGGGTGGTTCCTGATTGGTTGGAACAACCCCAAAGTGCCTAAGATACCTTAATTGTCCTAGACTAAGGCGAGAACGCAAGAGGTTGTCGGTGAGGGTAATTCCTATTTTCATTCTAGGTGGACAAGTCCAACCCTTTCCCGGGCTCTTGTTAAAGAAGGTGTATGCCGAATCGCTCAGGTCTATGTATGCATCGAACGAAGTCGATGGGGAGTCCTTCACGGCACAATCGGCACAGGGACGACTATCGTCCACGTCTTTGCTAGGTATGAAGGTATTTTCGGGAGCAACGAGGTCGTCGGAATGCGGTTCCAACATTTCTTCATGGTTATCGTCTTGGGGTGGATCAATAAAGTCCTTCCCAAGCTCTTCTAACCAATTCCGAATTAGCTCTTCTAGTTGAAATAACTCGTCAAGGAGCATTTCTCCTAGAATATCTGGCTGGGCGCACTCGAGGGAGAAATAGTGCTTATTTTTACTTTCGCCCCTCTTAAGGTTATAAGGAATCGGTGGGTCTATGTAGTGGGGCCTATAATTTAGAAAGTAACATTTTAATTCTTCATGTTCGCCTCCACATAGTTGACACCACGTACCATAAGAGTGCCGAAAGTAAAAACAATTACTATCACTCATGTTTATGTCAGAAATTACCAACCGCCGGGATCTAACGGTTCTGTTTTCAGTAACTGAAACTTGGGCACGGGGGCGTGTTGAGTGGGCACGGCCCCGTGTTCAGCTTACTGTCTGACTCAAAACAGGATTGCCAGTTCCAATGATTTAGCACGGGGGCGTGTTCAGCGGGCACGGCCCGTGCTGAGCTCTGCAGAAGCTGAAAAACTAAGAAAATCCTAAAAAAATTGAAAAATAAAAAGAAAAATGGTTAGGCCGTTGATTCCTAACTTTCTTAAAATCCTTGTGTCCCCGGCAACGGCGCCAAAAACTTGATGCGCGTGAAGTGTTATATATATTAGGTGTATGTATATTTTAAGCCCCTTTAACACTTATTTTAGCCAAGTTTTAAATTTATAAAACACGATATTTTACTAACACTAAACACACATATGGGCAAGTGCACCCATCGTGAGCGTAGTATAGCGTTGGTAAGATACCGAGGTCGTCCAAGGACACAAGAGCTTTTAGTACCGGTTTATCCTCAACGTCTAACCAAAATCAAAAGTTTAGAAAAATGTTTTAAGCTAAGAAAAATAAAAACTAACTAAAATGCTGAAAATAAA
This sequence comes from Helianthus tuberosus, assembly GCA_030545235.1. Lineage (NCBI taxonomy): Eukaryota > Viridiplantae > Streptophyta > Magnoliopsida > Asterales > Asteraceae > Helianthus > Helianthus tuberosus. Next base: position 146,378,659 of record CM060352.1, read on the forward strand.
ATAAAAATAAAAACAGATAGACAAGATGAATCACTTGGTTCCGACTCGTATCTAGTATAACCTTTGATTATTTCCGCACTTTTGCACATAATTAAGAGATTATCTTAGTTATTGTAGTAGGCCCCTCTTTTGAAGGTGACGTTACCCTCACCCCAGTAGTTTGAGTCAGCAAGGATACAATCCTAAAAGGGTGGATTATTGGAAGATAATGAATTAAGTTATTAATGCAATATTATGGTAGGCCCCGCTTTTGGCGGTGACGTTACCCTCGGCTAAGTAGTCTGAGTCAGCAGGGATACAGTCCTAAATAGCCGGGTTATAGTATTAATAGTAGTTAACTTATGAGGGGATCAAAGAGTTTGGACCCCCGCCATCCAATACCGTGAAGTATTGAAGGAGGTCCTACTAAATTTGACCCAGGTCCATTGCAGGACCTCTAAACGCTGAACAATGGCAAGACCTTTACCAAACCGTTCCCTTAACCCCCGACCAGGTAGCCAACATACCTCCATATAGACCGTGGAGATATGAATGGTGAAAATCCTTTATTTTATATAGACAGTAAAATAATGCCAAGACACCACGGACAAACGATAAGGAAAAATCACCTTCAACATAAGTAACTAGTTATTAAAGTCATTAATACAAAACCAAATAAAAAGTGCAAAAGATTAGAAATAAAAAGTATTATACTAGACACTTTGTCTTCACCAAGTGATGTAAGAGACTTAGGCAAACATGGCCTTGATTGTCAAGAACTCTTACGATCGATCTTGGATCCCGAGACGACTCACACACTCTACGATGGACAATGGATGATGGTGGTGGATGATGGTGTTGTGATGGTGGTGGGTGGTGGATGAAGTGTGAGAGAGGTGGTGTGCCAAGGGATGAGTTGAAATGAAACCAAGCACTCCTATTTATAGGCTGAACAGAAGGCTGGGCACGGCCCCGTGTCCGCTGGGCACGGCCCCGTGCCTGTCTGACACTCTCTCTCTTCATTAATTGTAATTCACAATTACAATTAATGCGCCTGCAGTACTTTCGCCACGCCCCCGTGCTCACTGGACACGGCCCCGTGGTGGGCAATAGAAGCTTCTATAGGTTTGTCTTTTCTGCTGCTTCTTGGGCACGGCCCCGTGCTGGCTGAGCACGGGGCGTGTTCAGTCTTCTGCCTTCTCTATTTTGCTTGGGAAGATGCCGTTGAGGGGTCGGGCAATCCACTTATGTTCCTTTCCTTGTATTTATGTTAGATTTAGCTGTCTTTTTGCTTCTTTTGTGAATTTGAGCTCATTTAATCCTGAAAATACAAAAGGAAGACAAAAACACTCTTTTTCCAACATTAGTACTTAAAAAGGGTTAGTTTTATGCCTTATTTGATGTAATTTATATGTTGCATTTTACACACATCAAAACACATCATGTACCCCAGCTAATTCTTCTGGTAGTTGTAATTTATAGGTAACTGGTCCTATTCGTTGGGTAACTGTGAACGGTCCTATGTACCTTGGACTTAACTTTCCCTTCTTACTGAACCGAACTACCCCTTTCCAAGGAGAAACTTTCAATAGTACCTTGTCCCCAACTTGGAATTCTAACGGTTTACGTCGATTGTCTGCATAACTCTTCTGGCAGTCTCGAGCTGTTTTCAGTCTTTCCTTGATTTGAGTTATCTTGTCGGTGGTTTCTTGCACAATTTCGGGACCTGATAATTGACTTTCTCCTATTTCTGCCCAGCATACGGGAGTTCGACACTTTCGTCCATACAGTGCTTCAAACAGGGCAACGTTTATGTTGGTATGATAACTGTTGTTATAGGAGAATTCTATTAAGGGTAGGTGATCATCCCAATTTCCTCCGAAATCTATTACGCATGCCCTGAGCATGTCTTCTAGGGTTTGGATCGTCCTTTCACTTTGTCCATCTGTTCGGGGATGGTATGCAGTGCTTAAATTTAATCGTGTTCCCATTGCTTCTTGGAAACTTGTCTAGAAATGCGAAGTGAAACGACTATCCATATCTGACACAATGGAGAGTGGAACTCCATGTAGTGATACTACCTCGTCTACGTATAACTTAGCCAATCTCTCCATGCTAAAGGTTTCCTTTATTGGTAGGAAATGAGCTGATTTGGTTAATCGATCTACAATCACCCAGATTGCATCGTTACCTTTCCTGGTCTTGGGCAACTTAGTAACAAAGTCCATTGTTATTAGTTCCCATTTCCATATCGGCATTTCTAACTGTTGAAGTAAACCTGAAGGTTTCTGGTGTTCTACCTTAACTTGCGAACAAGTTAGACACTTAGAAACGTATCTAGCTATGTCCCTTTTCATTCCTATCCACCAGAAGTTATTCCTTAAATCTTGATACATTTTGTTATTACCAGGATGCATCGTATACCTAGATTTATGGGCTTCCTCTAATATTTTATCTTGTAAGTTTCCTTGTCTAGGTACCCAAATCCTTTTCTTATGGAATATCCAAATTCCATCAGTCCCTTGTTCTAATTCCTTTATCCGTCCTTTCATTCCTTCAGCATCATCCTTGATTGTTGTTTCTTGAACACTTTTCAGTTTTTCCATTAAATCTAACTGTAGATTTAATCTAAGAGCACGAACTCGCCTTTGCTTCTCATGATACTTACGACTTAGGGCATCTGCTACTATATTTTCCTTTCCTTCGTGATATAAAATATCACAGTCGTCACTTAGATTTTCCATCCATCTTCTTTGCCTCATGTTCAATTCTTTTTGCCTAAGTATGTATCTTAGACTCTTATGATCCGTATAGACCGTAAACTTACTTCCGTACAGATAATGTCTCCAAATCTTAAGGGCAAAAATTATTGCTCCTAATTCTAAGTCGTGAGTCGTATAATTCTCCTCGTGCTTTTTCAACTGCCTTGATGCATATGCAATTACCTTTTTGCGTTGCATTAGCACACAACCTAATCCTAGTTTAGAAGCATCACAGTAGACTTCAAAATCTTATGTTCCTTCTGGTCAGGCAAGAATTGGGGCATTTGTTAATCTTTGCTTTAAAATCCTAAAGGCTTCCTCTTGCTTGGGTCCCTATTCAAACTTAACAGTTTTACAGGTTAGCTTAGTTAATGGAACAGCTATCTTAGAAAAGTCTTGGATGAAGCGCCTATAGTAGCCAGCTAATCCTAGAAAACTTCTAACTTCGGCTGTTGATTGCGGGATCTTCCAATTTGTGATCGCTTCTATCTTGGAGGGATCCACGTGAATGCCTCCGTGATTCACCAAGTGTCCCAAAAATTGTACCTCTTGTAGCCAAAATTCACATTTTGAAAATTTTGCGTACAGTTTCTCCTTTCTTAACAGGGTTAAGAGTGCATGCAGGTGTTCACAATGTTCGTCCTGGCTTTTGGAATAAATAAGTATATCATCGATGAAGACAATTACAAATTTATCCAGATACGGCTTACAGATCCTATTCATCATGTCCATGAATGTTGCAGGAGCATTCGTTAATCCAAAGGGCATGGCTGTAAACTCGTAGTGACCATACCTAGTCCTGAAAGCAGTTTTAGGTATGTCTTCTTACTGTACCTTCAACTGATGATATCCGGAGCGCAAGTCTATCTTAGAGAAGTACCTAGCCCCCTGAAGTTGATAGAAAAGATCATCAATCCTGGGTAATGGGTATTGATTCTTAATGGTAACCTTATTCAATTCCCTATAATCGATACACATCCGCATCGAACCATCCTTCTTTTTCACGAACAACACAGGTGCTCCCCAAGGGGATGAACTGGGTTGTATGAATCCCTTGCTTAACAATTCATCTAACTACTTTTTCAATTCTAACATTTCTGTGGGTACTAACCGATAAAGTGCCTTAGCTATTGGTGAAGTTCTAGGAATTAAATGAATTCTAAACTCTACTTCTCTATCGGGTGGTAATCCAGGTAGCTCTTCTGGGAATATATCAGGGTATTCTGATACTACTGGAATTTCCTTAAGTTCTTTGCTTTTAGTGTTAATGATTACTGAAATCATATACATTATTCCTTGTTTTCGTTCATAACTAGCAACTTTCATTACTGAAACGAACTTCATTGGTTTACGTGGCTTATCTCCTGTAACCAAAATTACTTCTCCTGTGGGTGTATGAATTTCTATGGAATTTTGATCACAGAGGATTCGAGCATGGTTGGTTACTAACCAATCCATTCCTAACACGACATCGAATCCAACTAAATTCATAGGTAGCAGGTTTGCAGAAAATTTATGTCCTGAGAGTTCTATTTTTCCTTCTTGGAGAACCTTATCTATATTAACAGAATTTCCTTCTGCAGTTTCTACGGTATAAATTTGCCTAAGTTTGGTCAAAGGTAGGTTAAGAGCTTGGAAGAATGAAGTATTTATGAAACTTTGGTTTGCACCAGAGTCAAATAATACTTTTGCGTAAACGTCATGTACAAGAAACATACCAGCTATCTGTAACACCTCGAAAATTCACGTCCTATAATGTGTTGACACGTGTCATATGTTTAAACGTGTGGAAGAATGTTATAGAAGGACTAAAGTTGACAAACATGGAAAGTATGTGAATATAAGTGTTCAAAATGTCAACAGTGAATAAATATATTGTACATTAACCCTACATGATGCTCAAACATTCAAACGAATAAATCACGGATCATACGAAGCTAAATATGAAAGAAAGTGAGAGATTACAAACTACAGGGGTTAAATGTGTCAACATGTTTAAGTTATACCTCTGAGTGACCTTTTGACAAACCCGAAGCTTTGTAACGGTTAATTATGCTCACAAGAATGCACGATATAAATTTCATAAAGTTTCCTTATCGTATGAGCAAGTTGTGACCAAATTCGTATGCGAGGGGTTAAAAGCGTCAACGTTGAAATTTATGACTTTTCGGGTAAACACAAAGTGTTCAAGGACTTCACAAAGTGGGTATAAGTCTCAAAGCCCTTATATGTCAATTTAAAAGCCTCATAATGCAAGAATTCAAGTGAAAACGATGTTTAGGAGGACCGGGGACTAAAAGTGCAATTAATAAAAAAAAATGGGAAACCTGCTGCAGAAGGCTTGCGCACCGCAAGACATACCCTTACGGTGCGCAAGGGTTGCCCAGATGCAGAAACTAACAGGCAGCTGTCTGTTCAGCTCACAACCGACTCCAATTGCCTTTCCATGATACCATGGGCTTCCTATACTGGTTTTTAGGCACTAGAGGGCACTTGTAAGCATCCATGATCATTAGTAGCCTTGCATGTAGGGCTGTAAACGAACCGAACATTCAGCAAACAGTTCGTGAACCGTTCGGCGGGAAGTTCGTTTATGTTCGTTCGTTTAATAAACGAACGAACATGAACAAGAAATTTCGTTCGATTAGTTAAATGAACGAACATGAACAGAGGTCTCGTTCGTTCGATTGTGTTCGTGAACGTTCGGTAAGGTGTTCGTGAATGTGTTCGTGAACATTCGTTGATTTGCGTTCGTTTATGTTCGAATGTTTGTGTTTTAATTAAAGATCTTTGTACTTTCTTATATTTTATTTGTACTTTTTATATTATTAAACTTTTATTTATTTTATTACCCTAACAATTAAACAAGGAAACCTACTTTCGCCTTGTTTATGCATCATTTCCCTTTCATTTCTCATTATTTACATCGGCGAATACGATCGACCTCCGTTCCACAATAAGGGATTCAAGTTCGAGTGCTACTCTCTGGGCCATCTATCTTTATCCTTCGTCGCATTCGCCAAATTTATTTGTGTTCGTGAACCGTTCGCGAACACACTCATTTCCTTAATGAACGAACACGAACATAAAATCTCGTTCGGTAAGTGTTCATGAACCGTTCGTGAACACATTTATTTCCTTAACGAACGAACACGAACAAGACCTTGTTCGTGTTCGTTCGGTTCGTTTACAGCCCTACTTGCATGTCAACAATCTATGAGATTAAAGACACTATATAAGACCCACATGTTGGCAAACATTGATCATTCATTTCCATTGCAACTTCTGATCAATTGTGGAGCACAAGAGCACCTTCCAAGCCTTCCTAATCGATCATTAGACACTTGTAAGTATGCTTAACCTTCTTGAATTGAGTTTAGCTTAGTTATTTACCTAAAAGTCAAACCGTCGTAATTACGGTTTGACTTCGAGATTAATTAATAATGGCTCAGTCAAATCTCGAATTAAAAGTACCTTTAAGTAGGTAATTATGTGGGTAATAAACCCTTAAAAGGGTACTCACTGATTCCCGTCCTAACTAGGTCGTTTGTCGGGTCAAAGATGATGATAAAAAGTCAACAAAAATGTAATTTGCGATTTAATACACAATTAGCAATGTGAGAGACATGTAACCTGTTTTACCATCAATATAACTTCGTAATCAATGTATGAACGTGTCTAAACATGTTTGATCCGACAATTTTTCAGTTTAGGATCGATTCGGAACCGAAAGGCGCATAGTTTGACTTTTGCCTTGACTTCGGTTCTGACCCGATTTTGATAGGTTTAGACATGCCTTAAAGTTCCATTAGGACCTAGTTACATGTTTGTATAAACCTCTGCGTTTATACCACTTGAAACCTTAATTGTCCGACGTTTCCGTTAATTGCTTAAATATTGACCATAATGCCCTTTTGATCTTAAAACGAGAATTTAGGAAATGTGAAAAGACAATAATCTTTATTAATGATTAATAAACATGTCCCTAAATTTTCACGTCGGTTGGAGGTCTAGATTAGGAGTAATGCTCAATGACGTAATTAGAAAGCTTTTTATTAGTTAAACGGCGTCATTAGCGTAAAGCCTATCTAAACCCAATGTTTGACACCAAACCTTTTACCCACTGATGTAATATAATATTTTGGGATTTTTTGAAGATTTTTAATTATTTTTAAACTGATCATAAGCTAGGATTAGTGCCTTGATTCGGTAAATACCGAATATACCCTTTTAGGCCATAAAATGAGTTTTACAAATCCTTTTGACACCAATCCAATTGCTACTGAGTTTAAATAATAAATGAAGCATTTTGAACCTGCTGAACTGATCAGAAAACTCAGAATCCTATTTTAACCCGTAAATCGCTTAAAACGACGTTATACGCGTATTAAACGCATAGTAAGGGTTTAAAACCATTTTGTCACATAAGACTTAACACCAACTGATATACCATGTTAAAATAAGCTATTTTACTGAATTATTCAGACCCGGATCACAGAAGCTTAATTGATCCCTTTTATAATCTTTAAAATGACCAAAATACCCCTACGGGGCTTAATATGAGATTAAACTCGTTTTGGGCATAATGGAAGGTATCCTACTGATATCACAACATATTTAAGGCACGTTAACTTAGGAAATGTGTTTAGGACTCTTATGGTTACCCGTTACGCTTATTACGCGTTCAGTTCGGTTTATGTAACTAGTTTACATAAATTAGCCGAAACGGGTCAAACCTTATCGGTTTTTATCTAAAAATCCAGAATGTGTATGAAATAACCATATTAAGCAAGTCTTTAAACTTGTCGGGTCTAAATCACATTCTACCCGGTCTTCGCTTAATCGTGCGTACGAACCGTATCTTTGAAACTAACCGGTCTAAGCTTAAGCTTAATTAAAGACCCGTTAGGATTCTAATAGCTTATTATAAACCTTCGTTCCAGATTAGGAGGACCAGTAAAAGCTACTTGCATTTGCTTATTGTGATTATTACTTTGCTCAGGTAAATACTTTTAACTTATTTTCCCCTATACGGGCTTGGGTTACGGTATATAAAATACCGCTTGGTCGGGCATTAAATCTTCCATCGTTTGGTGGTTAATTGAATAATTTGATCGGCCCGTTTAAATATGTTTTGTTTACTTAAAGCCTTTGGGGGGTTAATGACCATGTCCCGGATATCCTTGGCATCATTTTACGAAATGGCCACGACCTAAGCGCGGAGTGTAGGCGTACACTCGTCAGTGCATAAATAGATTATGTGGTGTGTCTATTGATCTTTAACCCGGCACGATCCGGGCTACTGAACGCATAAGGAACATGTAATTCATTTACGAGATTATATATTTAAATAATTATCCCAAGTTATAAAATGTTTGTGCCATGTGCATCCAAATCAATTTTTAATCATTTTTAAAATGAGTCAGTTGATTGTATTTACCAGTGTAAACTGACGTATTTTCCCAAAAAGATTAAATGCAGGTACTAAGCGTAATAGGCTGGATTCTCTCCTTAGCATCAATAAAGAGTCTCGCAAGCTTAAGATGCCTATCGTCTGTTGAACTACTGTTTCTTATTTTATTTCGATCCGTCTGTGGATAAAATTTCAACTGTTGTGATACACGATATTACAATATTTTATTTGGTTGAAATACATCTTTCAATTGCTTCCGCTGTGCGTTTAAATGTTGTGTTGTTTGACTATTATGTTGCCAACCACGTCACGATACTCCCCACCGGGCCCACCGGTGACACGTGGAATCCGGGGTGTGACACTATCACATCGGGAATCAGATCTGCTTCTTGCGTCGTCAGCTGAAAGGCACTTGCATTCTTCTTATTTGTTCCTTCGGCAGGTTTGGCCTTGTTGTCAGCTGGCTTAACCAGTTTTGGGCAATCGGGCTTGAAGTGCCATGTTTCTCCGCAATTGTAGCAGATCATTGATTTCTTCTTGCATTCCTCTTCTCGGTGCCCCGGGATTTTGCAGAAATTACAGTACCCCTTACATTTCCCAAAATGCTTTCTTTTACAATTACTGCAAAATGGAGCGGTGGAGGATTGCCCCGTTCCCTTTTTCTTGAAGTTACTACTATTATTACCCCCACGAAAACATTGGGTAATCTTTTGAGCCAATTCATTTTTCCTGTTTTCTTCTCTTGTGCGCACCAGTCCGTCAGTCAAGGTGTTGGCCAATTCGACCGCATCGTCAATCGTCCGGGGTCTCGCAGCTTTGACTATATCACGAATCTCGCTAATTAGTCCCCAAATGTAGCGATAGATGAGCACCGGTTCTGGCGAAGCCAGGGTTGGTACAATTATAGCATACTCGAAAAATTTTGAAGTATACCCTCGACAGTCAACGTCCACCATCCGGTGGTTAAGGAACTTATTCGTCATTTGTTCCTTTTCGTAGGAGGGACAAAACTTTCTTTCTACCAATTCCTTAAATTCCTCCCAACTTATGGCATAAGCCACGTCACTTCCCTTAGCTTGCAGCACCGTGTTCCACCATTCTAACGCCTCTTCCTTGAAAAGGTGGGATGCATACATCACCCTTTCTTCCTCTGCGTATTTACTTATTTTGATTACCGCTTCGGTCTTTTCTAACCAACGCATTGCCTGCAAATTCGACTGGCTTACAGGCAAGAAATTCTTTGTAAGTGCAACCAGTCGTTGGCACTTTCATTTTCTTAAGTAATGGGGCTTGAACCACATTATTATTATTATTATTGCCGCCCCCGTTTACACTGTTACTGAAATTATCGTCGCGGGTGCGTTTGCTATGGTTAGCTTGGGAAGGTTCAATAGGATTCTTAACGGCAGCGACGATTGCCGGGATAGCATTGACTATACCCTGAGCAACAATATTTTCGATATCTTGTCTATTAAGAAAATGATCTTCATTATTGGGTTCAGATTGATTAACTTCGTTTGCCGGTTGGTTTACTGCGTTTTCCATCTGAATCATTAACAATATAAATTATTGTCACAAAATGGATAGCAACTAAACACAATAGGGCAATCACAAACACAATTAAGTCAACACATATAGCCAAAATCGTCGACCTTGCGACATTTATATTTTTATATATATTATGCATTCATACAAGCCAGGTATTTACAGATATTTTATTTTATTATTATTATTATTATTATTATTATTATTATACATTAGTATATGTTATTTTATAGTTTTTTTTTCACATATTATTATACAAAACATTTAATTATAGTTAAGTGACTTTTTCAAAATTTTATGACTAACCCAAATGTGTACTTTCCCCGGTTTGATCCTGAACCTGCACCTTTTCCACCCATGAACCCGGAGAACGTTGCCGAATTACGCCGCTATGGCGAGGAACTGGTGGACTCGGGAAATCGGATTCGAGAAGTAGGAGAAAACATCACGTGGAAGTACGACGAGAGGGAGCGTCAGTCGCTCATCCACCATTCTTCCAACTGCCCTGTAAGAAGTTGAGGGTTGATAATTGGGTCTGGAATAGCAGGTTCCAAATTGACAGGAAGTTCTGATTGGGCGGGGAAATTGAAAAGGGTTTCATCAGCAGGTCCGATGAGGTCACAGTTTGCAAGTTTTCTATCCAGTTCTTCCCAAGGTGGCAACTCCTGAGCTTGACCAGAGCTCTCTCCTATCTCTTTCCCCTTTCCTTTTGGATCCTCCACTTTCTTAACCCGTTGGGCAGCGGGTTTCTTCTTTCTTCCTCGTTTCCAATCCAGCAGCCTTCTTCATTTTTTGGGTTTGGGTTTCCCCTGGGACTGGGCCTGAAACACTAGTGGCTCCTTGGTATCCGCCTGATAACCGGACTGGGTTCCTGTTGTATCCATATCAGTCGTATGGATTGTGAAGTTTCGGAGTGCTTCCGACAGTTCATTCATGTTGTTAGTCACACATAATGAAAACACAAAAATCCAAATTAAATTTTTATTTATTGTAAATTTAATTTTCACAGAATCACAAAATGGCAAATTGAAAACTTAAGTAAAATACTTAATTTGGCTTAAATCAGTGGCTATGATACCACCTTTTTCTGTCACGACCCCCGACCCAGTTGCCTGGTCCGGAAGTGGCGGGACAGAAACCCGTGGTATTGGTGGTTGATTTGGCAGCGGAAAATTTTTAACAGGATCTTTTAAACTGAAAACACCCAATTATTTTATTTCGAGTTTCGGGACAAACCCCATGATTTACGATAAAGGAATTTCACTGGGAAATCCCCTGATTACAAAAACATGTTTATTTATTTACTGAGCCACTTCATTCAAGCTAGAGTGCTACGCGGCACTTTTCCTTGTTCACATTAAATCACCTGAAACATGCTTAAAAAGATTTTATCAGCGGGGAAATACTGGCGAGTCATTCAATTCGTACAAAACGACACATTGTTATAGTTTACAGTATTAAGAGCGATTACAATTGTTCCTATCTTATAATTATCTGGTCCAGTTGTCACTCGACCGAATATGTGATTGTGGTCATATCACTATTGGGTCCGTTCACCCAAAAGTGACGTGTATCACTATTTAGGTCCGTTCACCTAAAAGTGATAAAACAGCAGTAATGTGCACAATACCCCACTTACTGCCAGTAACTTAAGATAACAAAGACTTAATGTAACACCCCGTGTTTCGAAAGTCAAAGTCAAGATTGAAGTCAAAGGAAGACAAGATTGCTAATTTCGATCTGTCACTCCTTGCTCAATTCCTGTTTTGACTTCTTTGACTTGTAGTTAGTCTATTTTATGCCTTACGTTAGTTGTATTATGTGGAGTACTTATTAATAATCGAGGTTTATTCGATATTTATCGCATGTTTTATCAATTTATCGCTATCGCAATCGCACTCGCAACTCGAATTACGCATTCTGGATATTGTTATACGTGTGTGTGTGCCTTATGTGTTACTTGTGCATGTTTATTTATGTTATGTTGTGGTGATTAATCGAAATGCAATCGAAACTCAATCGCAATCGAATCGCAAACGCTAAACGAATATTAAATAAGGATGCTTGTATGTTGATATAGTAGTTGGGATTAAAAGTAATTTGAATAGGAAACTCTATCGCATCGCAACGATCGCAATCGCAATCGAAACGGCAAAACTCGTCGCACCGAACGCTTGAATCAAGTGGCCAATCGACCAAGTGACCAGCCGATCGACCAGCCACTCGATCAAGCTGCCGCTCGATCGACCAGCCATTCGACCGGGCTGCCACCCGATCGATCAACCCCTCTCCTCCCCTTTCCTTTTTGGGAAACCCTATAAATACCCTCCTTTCAACATCAAACTTACCATTTCTGGAAACTCTCATCCGACCAGCATTCTTGCCCACTTTTCTTCAGATTTCTCGCAATTCTTGTAAGTTCTCCACCTAAATCTTGTACTTCCTTAATCTACACGCACTCCTACACCTTTCTATCTTTCGAATCTTAACTTTTAACCGTGAAATCACTAGATTTGAGGTGTTCTAGGATGATGTCATCATGGTGTTCTTAGGAACTTCATGTTTTGGCTTCAATCCACCAAGAACAACTTAGATCCAAACGATTTCCATTCAAATAAACAAAGATCTTTCATAGATCTAAACACATTCAAGGTGAAAAAGGATTGAAAGATAGTTTCTAACTTTCTTTCAACTCTTTTACACTCAATGCCTCAAAACCGATAGAATCGGAGCTTGTTCTAACCTTCTACTCTTTCTTGTTGATGTGTTGGTTCAAGATCTGGATTCTATCCACGAGATTACCGATTTCGGGTTAAACATGGAACATCGTCTCGAACAGTTAACTGGTCAGATTTGGGTGATTCCTGTCCGATCAGGAGCACCAAGTATTGACGAGGTTTCTGTTGCTTAACACGCTATCAAAACATCTCGATAAAACAAAAGACTATCAAAATGACCAAGGAAGAAGACGACCGGGGACCCCAAAACGGAGTGCCGCCCGATCGGACTGTTGTCCGATCGAATTGTCACCCGATCGGGTGGTCACCCGATCAACTTGCACCCTGGCCCCACACTCAACTTTTATTTTCAAACTTTGAAGGATGAACATTGAACGAAGTGCTGCCCGATCGGACTACCACTTGACCATGTAATGATCAGACTTCAATACTTAGCAATTTTCAACCTGTTCAATGCACGAGGGTTGCCACCCGATCGGACCATCATCCGATCGAGTGACAATCTGCTGTGAACTTGCTCTCGCTGAAGTGTCCAACCAATCAGACTGTCCCCCGATCGAACGGTCGTTCGATCGATCGACCTGAAAGGTAGAGATACTTCTAAGTTTTCAAAATGCTACAACGAAAACTTCAAAAGTCAAACCATCATACACAAACACATCCTTCACAAAGGAAGAAACAATCCACTCGAAAGGTCACCCGATCGGATGACCATCCGAGCGGACTGACACTCGAACGACCGGTTGTCCGATCGGACTACCATCCGATCGAATTGTTGTTCGACCCTTTGACACTTCTCACTGAATTACGTATCGCTTATCATTATACTATCAATCTGTTCAGGCTAACCCTACTCTCTAGCGCTCCCTTCAATCCACCAATCGCTGTGAGTATACTCGATCCCTTTTTTGCTTTACGCATTTTTGGGTGTTACATACGTTACTTATTCTAAATCACATCAAACACACTACGCAATACTTTAATCGCTAACCAATTACGGCATGTTATACGTGACTTAATGAATGCTTGTTTGTTATGTTTACACATGGAATGTTGTCTACCTGCCTTAGCAACGGTAGTACTATTTGTTTGGACTCAGCACCTGTTCACTCAGGGGTTGTTAAGGACAATTAATTACATGGGTCACGGTGGTGATCATGCAATACGAACTGCCTTGGGCAGTCAACTCGCAGTCATTGGTATCGATAGGTTCATGTCGATAACTAACATGCCTCATTTTACACTGTGTACGTGCTGGTTATGCATAACGATTTCGAACTCTATATGCTATTATCAAACTTGTATGCTGACCTTTACACTATGTGTATTGACTTGTACTTTAACGTATGTAACAGGTGCTTAGGATGCTTATTTGCTTAGCTTGCTATGAAATCGAGGCTAGGAAAGACCTAGAACAATAAACAATTGTCTGTAATAAAAATCTGAGTTGTCGGAACAGAACAATTTGACTAGATCTTGCCTGTAATAATTATATTATCTTTTATGACATGGTATGGGACGTGTTGCTTTAAATAATTGGTAATTATAATTGTTATGGAAACTTCTGGATAATCTGTTTCGCTCAGTGCCACGCCCCGATGTTTCCGCCATCGGTTGGGGTGTGACACTTAATCCCTGCAAAATATAACTTGGAAAAATAACTTTGAGGTTTCATAAAATAGTTTGTTAAAAAGAGAATGACTCACATTGTAAGTTTAAACTGACAGAGTCCGCCTACTGATTAAGCCTGGTAACCTAGTTAAACAATGCAAACGAAACTAGGTTAGTAACTTAATACAACATTTACGATAATTTCACGAAATCAAAACCCTCACGACGAATGACAAAGTATAGCCCGAATTCAGGCAGCACTTAAACATCCATCGGATCGGTCTCAATCGGTCGGACTTTGTATCGTAGTAGTGATCGAGTTATTACCCTGTTATCGTAGCAGCGTTTCACTACTTTAACTTATGATTTCGAACAGAAAGAAAGCACTTTTTATGAAAATTTTCAAGCACAGAGACTGCCCATGCAACGTCCAATTTATAGCTGAAATATAGATCTCTCGCGGCCCGTGTAAACCTGAAGGGGAGACCTTCCCGGCCCGCGAGGGCCACCCTAGCTACGGCTAGGGCTGCCGTGTCATACCCTAGGCTCGCCATGTGGGTGACACGTGGCCCTAAAGCTTATCCGGAGAATTGCCAAGCCGTCGGGCCCCGCGAAGACTTAGACCGAATCTTTCGCGGCCCGCGAGCGAACACTAAAATTTGGTTTTTCTTGATTTTTCATAAAATTAAGGTTTTAGGGGTTCAGGTTTTCACTTACGGAGCGTTTTACGACATTTTGTGCAGGTCCTTACATCACCCCAAGACCAAAAACAACAAATCAGAAGACAAGCACGAGGTCGTGCCACCAAGGCATGGGGTGTGACAACCCGAACTTTCAAGGTCTGTATCTCTTCGTCACGTGATCCTGTTTCTTGTTATTTCTCTTTCATATCCCTTACGACGATAGAAATTAGTAAACACTTGTGACGGTAATTAAATTGCTAAATGTTTAATGTGTATGAGTGTGTTAATTGCTAAGCATTTTATGTGTATGAGTATGTGAATTGGGCCTGAACTTTGTGTCGCGTATATGGTTGGGCTGCACCCTAGACTATTGAAGCCCACTCCTTGATCACTAGTGTTGGCTGCCTTGCCAATGTGGTTCGGTTTACTTGGGCTCAAGCCCACTATCACGACCCAAAGGTTGAACTGCCCCAAACATGTATTATTTATGTATACGTAATATGTTGATGATTAAACCACAAAACTCAAACAAACCCTACTCTTCTCCATCTCCTACGCACGGCAGTAGATACCCCCCCTCTCTCGAGACATCACCCTATTAATCGAGGATCTTGGTTAGTAAATCCATAATCATGTTAATCCTTATTTGATGATCTTGTGTTATATATATGTGCTATGTTTTGATAACTCTTGTATGATAATCCAGATTAGAAAGTGTTATGTGAATCGTATGTATGAATATTGTAAGCAAACATGGTAGGGTTACAAATATAGAATCAAACAAGTGTTATGTGCATGTGGGCAATGGTATTAATTGTGTGGTAATGATAGAAACTTTGATGAATAATGGTTATGATTTAAATTATATGTGTTGCAAACTGATTGTGGTCTGATTTAACATGAGATAACATTACACGAAATTGTTATGGTTCGTTGATGGCTGATTATCTTGGTACATAACTAGGGGCCGATGGTTAGCATGTTATTAGTTAAATTGCATATTACTAGTTAAGTGCGCATGAAGTTGTTTATGATCAGATTTACTTGATTATATGATTGCTTGATGATGAAAACTATGATCAGAATTAGTTGATATCATGCTATGTTGATAGGCTGTTAATCCGCTTAGGAATTGTTATGATAATGTGATTCCAATAAATGATGGGTTATAACCTGATTTAAGGGTTAACGTGGGTTAGGGATATAGTGAATATTTGGATAGTGGGCCGAGATATGATAACAAGTTGCACAAACTATCTATGGGCTTAGGGGTAGCAGTGGGTCGAGCAAACGGAAATGGGCCGCACACACCCTACACTGAGCTGGGCTGAACGATAGAAGGCATTACCGAATGGGCCTGAAATCATTTGGGCCACGAACTGTTTTGAATTGGGATGCTTGATGTTGTAATATTAACTTGGGCCAAATGGGTTATAGTGAGTTATATTAATCCTAAGTGGATCCTTAACATGATTGGTTTACCTACTTGTGTGTTGAAAGGTTTAATATTGGATATCTTGCACGCATGAAATCATGAATCGAACCTATCTATTAACAGAATACGTGTTAAGTGATTACTTGCTAATGTTGGGGTTGATGGATGAACTAGTATGATTGGAACTATGTATGTGTACTACGTGTATCTTGGCTGTGTGATATATGAGCAATGAATACATAAATTGATTATACATGAAATATGCGGACTATGTGCACCAAAGACTGATTATTGTCGGTAACTATTCTAGGACGTGTTTGAATAGTTGATAAGCGAGTGCTTAATCTTACCGAGCAAATCGAAGGTGAGTTTGTTGGTGCATACGTCTGCCGACTTCGTCTTGTATCGAGTCTTGTAATTCGATAGGATAAACCAGAGCTCAGTAGTCAAGAATATAGGGTTGTTTGACCACTCCACATGAAGTGGCAAAGCCAGTCCATGTGAAGTGGCAAAGCCAGTCCATGTGAAGTGGCAAAGCAAGTCCATGTGAAGTGGGAAAGTCAGTCCATGTGGACTGGCCTGTCTATATATAGTGAGCTCATGTCTTTCATTTGAACTTCTCCATTTTTCTGGTAGCGAAGCTCTGCCGAGGTGTCTACAGGTCTGTAAACTTGTCAAATCAATAAACAAGACGGTTAAACTACTTCTACACGCAAATCAAGCTGATTCGATATCGAAACGTCTGTTTCTGCCTCTCGTTTTGGTCTAAAACTCTTCTGAACGACTCGTATAGGTCGTATCTCGATCCTACAATTGGTATCAGAGCTCAGGAGGAAGAGTTCTTACCGATTCAGCTAGATTTCGTCATAAAACATCTGATTTCATCTCACTTCTACTCCATTCTTCACATTTTTCAAAATTTAAACTAGATTTTCTGGATGAAATGGATTGATTTTGAAATATAACGTGCGAAACAGTGGTTTAATCATTCTGTGAAAGTTTCAGATCTTAAAACAAAGTAAATCTTGATCAATTTTTCGAAATTCGGCCAGTTCGTTTGAAAGTTTATACATCTCGTATGAACTGAATCTTCAAACTCAGATCTACGAGGATTTAGTGGACGAAATTGAACGGAAAACATCTCATTATGATCGGAATGTATTAAAGAACAATCCTAGTGTATCATTTTTACCAAAATCTGTCCGAAAGTTCATCATATAGGTCAGATCGTATGAAGTGATTACCCAGGTCGTTTGAGATTGCCAAGTCGCGTGAAACTATTGAGCACACGTGAATTCAGATTAAGTGGTCCAATGAAAATGATTTGAAAACTATTCTTGTCGGCCAGTTGCAAAAGGGTTTGCATGAGATTCTCGTGAATTATTATAATAGGCCCAATAGAATTGAGTTGAAATTAAAATGTGTCAGCCATTATTCACGTGACATCATCGAACTTTAAATGATAATTGCATGAGTTCAAGTTGTTTAGTGGAGCCCAATCACACTTCAACAGTAAATTGAAATCCTTAAACTCAGTTAGTGTGGTTAACAAATCTGATTTCAGTTCACACGGAGTGAATTTCATCCAGGTCGTTTGACATTTGATCCAGCTCATACGAGGTGAGAGGTTCCAGTTCGTTTGAGAGATCAATCCGTTTGAAATTTATTCAACTCACACGAAGTGATTCCAGGTGATTACAGATATTTCACGAGGAGAACCAGTTCGCATCAAATCAGTTCGTTTCAAACTCAGCTTGCTTGAAAAATCAGTTATTGTGAAAAAGTTTACCGAAACATGGAAGAAGAATTTTATAATGCGTTTGCGACACCGATTGCCCCTGTTACTGCTGCCGAAACATTGTACAGTGAGAATGAAACAGGAACTTATCAAAAACCACCTAAGCTAATGTTCATTGAAGATTTTAAAGGTTGGCAAAATCGATTTGAGAACTGGGTGCAAGCATATAAGTTTGACGCATGGTGTGCTTTAAAAAAAGACTACGAGAAACTGAAAAACGAGCGTGGGCTTTAAAAAGCTTTTTGTGATTTTTCAGAGGGTGATAAATTGAAGTATACAAGTGAGAAAATGATGATTAGTCTTTTACAACAAGCGGTAAAGGAAGATAACTTTGTTTTGCTTTAACATGATGGTTCTGCTAGATCGATTTGGAATGCTTTGATTCAAAAGTTCAAAGGAAGTGCAGATATGATTAAAAACAGAAAAGCGTTACTGAAAAAATCATTTGATACGTTTGTAGCTTTCGAAGGTGAATCAACAAAAACGACTATCGACATATATTGTCATCTTGTTTTGGAAATGGGAAGATTGGATATAAAGAAAGATGATGAGGAGTGGGTTGATAAACTAGCTGAAGCGTTACCACAGCATAAGTGGGGAACTTATTTGATGATTTTGAAACACATGAGGAAGTCTGAGGATATGAATTTGGCACAGTTCATTCAGAAAATTGAAGAGCATGAATTGGATATTCAGAAAACAGCAATTATGAAGAATCCAAATGCTCAACAAGATGTCAGTTTGTATTACAGAGGGAACAAGTTTGAAGCTACCCCCTGCCCTAGCCCAAAGATTCAAACTGGTTTTAGTGCTGACAGTTCATCTGGAACAAAGAGTAGTAATGTGACACAGAGTGGTGGATCTTTATCCTCGTATTCAAGCTTTAATCCAAACTTTACAACATCAAGTCCTCAAAAATCGAATTCAACAAATCTGCAGTGCAATGTCACTTTGAATATTCAAAATGGTCAAAATTTATCTCCAGAAATAACCAAGCAACACATGGCTTCACTCGTTGCTATGTTGGAATCTTATGAAAGTTTGATTGCTGGCAAGATTGGAAATCCGATGCTTACAAAAGAAGATTATGACCAAATTGATGCAGAGGAACTTGAGTTGATGGATGTGAAGTGGTGTTTGGCTAGTGCTTGTAGGAGGGCAGAAAAGTTTCAACAAATTACTGGTAGAGATGAGTTTCGAGGAATGGCTACTTCTCCGTTAGGGTTTGACAAATCAAAAGTCACTTGTTTTCGTTGCAAAGGAAAGGGACATTTTAAACGAGAATGCAAAAACAAAGAAGCAACAGGAAGACAAGATGGAAAGAATGATTATTATCAAAAGTCAATTTTTCATCAGATTGATCAACAACCACAAAAGGAGCCACAAACTGCACATGCACGTGCCATTGAATTAAAAGAGAAAAGAGCTTTGTTTGGTATAATTGATCAAGATGATGAATTTGTTGCAGAGGGATTTAGCTGGGACAAATACATACCAGCTGGTTCAGGTCTTGTTGCTAGAATTCTGGGTGAAGATGAGGCTAATCAGAAAAGAATCCCAATTTTTCCAGATCTTGGAAGTGATATTGATACTGATGATGAAGAAGAATATCTTAATAAAGCTAGAAAAGGCATAGATCCTGACAGCTTTAATTTGTTTTTTGCAGATAAAATGGAGATGCTGAATCAGAAGAAGATTGACAGATTGAGGAGAGAGCTGGAAGCAGCAAAAATCCTTGCAGATGAAAAGGCAAAGACAGAAGTTGGAGAAGCTATTGTTGAAGTGGAAAAAGTGATAGAAAAGATAGTTGAAGTCGAAAAAATAGTTGAAGTTGAGAAACTTGTCGAAGTTGAGAAAATCGTCGAGATAGAAAAAAATGTTGAAGTTGAGAAACTCATTGAAGTTGAAAAGATTGTTGAGATTGAAAAGATAGTTAAAAAATGGTTGAAGTTGAAAAACCATGTTTGAAGTGTTTAGAATCTTGCAAAGCTTGTGAGGAGAAAGATAAAAAGATTGCTGAATTAGAGAAGATTAAAGAAGATTTACTGTCTGATGTGAAGTATGTGAAGGAATCATATGATGTGCTGAACAAAACAGTTGATAGTCTGAAAAGAACGAATTCAGAAATTGAAAACGCAATGACAAAAATGAATTCAACATTAATGACAAAGCAGAAGGTCATTAATGAGTACATTGAAGATTGTGCACAGTTGAAGAAAGAATTGGAACTCGAAAAGATTGAGAGTGAAAGAATCAAAAGGTTACTGTTGAGTTATACAACATGTGATTATTTGATTGATCGAGTTTATCCTACTGTTACAGGTCTTGAAGCGTTTAAAGATAAAGAGATGGAAGACACAGATGCTGGTAAGAAACAAAGTGTCAAGTATAACAAGTGTCCGCCCCCGATCCATGAAAGTTATTCTCCCAGAAAGCCAAATGAGGAACGTGTAAATAAGGCTCTCAACATCAAGTTAAAGTCTGAAATCATTGATGAATTACCAGACAATATTGATGTCACATTCACAGCGTCTGACACTGATCATGAGTCTGAATTGTTAAAGAAAGTGGTCGATCAGGTGTTGGATATGGATGAAGATTCAAAACCGGAGTCTAAGTCTGAAAGTTCGAGTTCGTCAGAAAAGAGTCCGAGTTCACCGGTTAAACGGGTTTACAATAAAGAATTCTTGTTATCAAAATCTAATTTGAATGACGGATCAATCAAAGTGGCATATACTTTGAATGATTCAGACAAATTATATTCTGATGAGGAATTTCCAATAAGAAGTGTCAAAACTGAAATGATCAAACAGGTTTTCAAATTAACAGAAATTAATATTTCTGAAATAAAATATTTAAATCTTCATGAAAAACCTAAAAAGTACACTTCAAGAGTTCAACAGAGATTGAACAAGAAAAAGGGTTACAGTTCTGGTTCAGGTTATCGAAAGAAACCAAACCATAACAGTAATTTCAAAAAGAAAGGTTTGGGTTTTAGTTCTTCAGAAAATTATAAAAATGAGAAAAATTATAAACCAAAAACAACATTTGTTGCAGGAGGAAATTCTAAAGATGAGCAGAAGAAACCGTTCTGGAAACAGTCAAATCAAGAGTTTCTTGCTGAAATTAAAAAGATTGTGAAGAAATTTGCTCCAAGAGTTGACAGAAGAACATGTTTCAAGTGTCAAAAAGCTGGACACATTGCTTGGAACTACCACGAGTTCAATTATACAAAACATGAAGTTTCTTCTAATTCTGAAAAGAGTAAGAAATGTGTTGATAAATCGACTTTGGAAGTTGGTGAAACTTCAAAACATTTTTACAAAAGATATGTCGATTTAAATAAACAAAAATGGGTTGTAAAATCTGAGAGTAATTCTAACAATGAATCTGATTCCATAAAATCAGAGGAGTCATTTGTTGAGAAAAAGGTTGAGAATTCCGTTCCAGAGGTGAACGATGAAAATTTTCCTAAATTGTCAAAAGAAAATTTGAAGTTGAAAGTTGGTAAAACTGAGATTTCAGGTCAATTCTTTGCTGGTAACAAAGAATTTGATGCTGAAAAGGCATTTAGTGGCAAAGTTAAACATATTTTTGGGAAGATGGTTGATGGGAAGGTTAAAAGTGCAAAAGAATTTTATAAATCAAAATGTTGGTGGGATAGATGTGTACCAGAATCTCCCAAGGCTGGTCAGGCTTGGGGGAAAGTTTTTCCTAACTAAAAATCCTGACTTGCCGGAGCTCCCAGGTTGGTAAGCGTGGAGCAGGAATCGGCATCATTCTTGAATATGTTTGGTTGGTAAATCTACAGGTGATATCTTTATATTGTTATATATTGATTTACAAGTGGTTTTGGTTGGTAAGTGAACCTACAAGAGGTTGAAGGAAGATTTTCACTTACAAGTGGTAAATCAAGGACATTAAATTGTACTTGTTTTTCCTACAAATGATTGAGAAACAATGTGATAAACCCCTAACCTACAAGTGATAAAATCAACAAAACTTATTTTCTGGAAAAACCATTTGATTAAAACAAACTTAAGTGTTTTGAAATCACAATGGGAAAATAGTTTGTTGAAAGGGGGAGTTCTGATTGTTTGTGCCAAGTGGATGGCGATCTGAAGTGATTTGATATCAGTTGTCGCTTTGCTTGTATAGTTTGTTTTCAAATTTCCTTTAATTGTTTTTGAATTTTAGGGGGAGTAAGAAATTTTCAGAAAATCCAAAAACATTAGAAAATTTGAAAAAGTCAAAAACATGATAAAATTCAACAATGAGTTTTGTTGAGAAAAAGAGGAAATGATAGTACATCAGTGGACAATCACAGCATGCTAAAGAATTGGAAAGTTAAATAGTGATAAACGGTCTCACTGATGATGTGTCAGTAGGTTTTTGCACATTTAGTAGATTGTGTCGAGATATAAACCTAAATTTCAAACTTGCTTATATCGTGGGTAACATCTCTCGGATATATGGGTAACCCCCGAAATCTTGTTTGAAGGACCCCTCTTTCTGAGATACTAGGTCTTTATGCTTAGTGATATCTGGGGTATTATCCCGGGACTTCTGATTTTGCGGAAGCAATGGCCTAGTCCCCGGAGAATACTTTACGCTTGCTTGAAATATAGCATGCCCTCAGCATAAAAAATGATGAAACATTGAAAAATGCTAATCATGTGCTGTTGTAGAAAAGATCCTCTAAAGGGGACCCACCAAAAGTCGAAGCCGTCATCTCTCTGCTGAACGGAAGTTCTGACCTGAGCTCTCACGGCCCTCGCAATTTAACCCCTTACAGATATCATCTAGGTATACTCACCTGTAAGACTGAATACGGGAGTATATTCTGAGGTGGGACACGCGAATAAGTTTAAGTCTTTAAAACATTAATCTCGTATCTCGAAACAGTTGAACTTTGTGTGAAAATTTAAGTGGATCAGTATACTGACAATCTAAGTGAATCGTTTAGAGCTTAAAATGTTTAAAGCTTAACGGTGTTGGTGATTTGTCTCAAAACTGATATGATCCTCTTACACAAACTCACAAAAATATTGTTTGTAAATATTTCTTTACTGCATTACTTTCATTATAAAATCCAAAAAGATTTTCGGTGTGTTTTAGTATAAATTTTAAAAAATTCAAAAAGATTTTAGACAACTGATGTTGAAAAGCTGATTTTCAAAATTTCGAGTGCGGAACATGATGAACTGGTTTGGGAGTGTGTGTGGTGTTAAAAATGATATTCATACAAGTGGTTCATCAGAAATTAGCATGTTAAATCATTTTGTACGATACTTGAAAATGATGTGTTCAGTTTGTGTCTACAAGTGGTTAGCAAAGTTTAAATTTGTCAAAATTTTAAAATTTTGGAAAATTTATGTTTTGGGTAGAGAACTTGCAGGTGAGCCAGGAATCGATCCTGATCCTGTAAACATGTGAGCAGAGTAAAAGCTAGACTACGATCCCAGCACAATTCAAGGGGGAGTCTGCTGGTAGAGTATCATCCGAGAGGGAGATTACTTGAAGAAGGAATTGGAGTGAGGCAAGAGCCAGGTCGAGATCCTGGAAGCCCGAAGACTGATAAAGACTGAAGACGTTGAAGACTCGACACTTAAGACTCGTCAACATCCGAGGGGGAGTCTGTTGGTGCATACGTCTGTCGACTTCGTCTTGTATCGAGTCTTGTAATTCGATAGGATAAACCAGAGCTCAATAGTCAAGAATTTAGGGTTGTTTGACCAGTCCACATGAAGTGGCAAAGCCAGTTCATGTGAAGTGGCAAAGCCAGTCCATGTGAAGTGGGAAAGCCAGTCCATGTGAAGTGGGAAAGTCAGTCCATGTGGACTGGCCTGTCTATATATAGTGAGCTCATGTCTTTCATTTGAACTTCTCCATTTTTCCGGTAGCGAAGCTCTGCCGAGGTGTCTACAGGTCTGTAAACTTGTCAAATCAATAAACAAGACGGTTAAACTACTTCTACACGCAAATCAAGCTGATTCGATACCGAAACGTCTGTTTCCGCCTCTCGTTTTGGTCTAAAACTCTTCTGAACGACTCGTATAGGTCGTATCTCGATCCTACAGAGTTCATCTCTTGAGCATGCGTCCCGGTGGTTGGGACAGTCTTTGGGTATCCCTGAGAGGGATTGGTTTTAGGCAAATCATGGGTATTCCTGAGAGGAATATGTCTTTTGGGTAAATCTGGAATGTTGGATAATATACTCATCCTATCACCATTAAAGTCCCTCCGTGTTGTTTGGTTACCTGAGAGGTAACAAGGTATTAGTTGGTAGCGCTACTTAGGTTTGGCACCCTCACCCCGTACCTGAGAGGACGGGTGTGAACTAATGACCTAGTCATGACCAATGCTTTGATAGGAGCATTGGAGAAATGGCAATGTAAATCAGGAGCCGTCTTGTATTCGGGATATTATCAACATTAAATTCAATGGATTAACTAAACACTTGGTAACCAACGTTTTCGTAAACTGTGAACTCACCAGCGTTGTCTGATACACTTGTTGCATGCTCGCAGGTCGTTAGATATCTTGGATTTGGAACTTGCTGTCTGGAGTAGCTGGAGTGGTCATGGGTCGACTGGAGGGATTCATCTGATTGATTATTGATATTATACATTGGTTTTGAAAAATTTAACTTTGGTTTACTATCTGCTTCCGCTGAACATGTTGGTTTTCATTTAAACTTGTTAATGGTATTTTTCATTAATAATTGAGGATTTTATTATAAACTTGTATGGGTTCAATGTAATTAGTGGCTCGTTGTTGGTACGTCACACGCCTAGCAGGGACATTCCCTAGGTGGTATTTTGGGGGTGTGACATGGGGTCGTGCCCTACTCAAGATTCCAGAAAGAAAAGTCAAACAGAAGCAGACAAGAGACATGGGGCCGTGTCCCATGGACACGGGCCGTGGTCAACTCCCCGATTTGCAGAATCTTGGATAGTATAGCAAGTACAAGAGCCACATGGCCGTGTGAGCATACGGACTAACACAACTATTAAATGAAGACAGAGAAGAAGGAGGCATGGGGCCATGTAAACCGTATGTTTCCAACTATAAATAGGGGTGCTTGGTTCAATTGCAATCCATCCATTGGCAAACCACTTCTCTCACACCTGGCACTACTCCACCACCACAATACCATCATCATCATCCACCACATTCATCCATCATCCATCTTTAGAGTATATAGTAGTCTCGGGATCCAAAATTGATCGTAAGAGTTTTGTCAAACAAAGGCCATGATTGGCTAATCTCTTACATCACTTAGTGAAGACTGGTCTTTTATGTATTACTTTTTATTTATAATATTTGGTTAACTTTTTAATTGTGCTTGTATTATTGACTTTAATAACTAGTTTTCTATATTGAAAGTGAACTTTGTTCTATCATTTTTTCATGTTTTGTTGATTCGCTCATTCGTGTCTTTACAGTCTATATAAATCACGTTAACTGCCTGGAAGGGGGTTAGAATTGTGGTTTGGGTAAAGTTCTTGCCTCGTTCAGTGTATAGATCTTGAAAGGACCTGCTTCAAGCTTATTAGGACTTCCTTTAAGGCAGATAGCATCAAATCGGGGGAACTAAGAACAGCTTGAATCCCTTATAAATAAACTACTATTAAAACTTTAAACCGACCATGCAGGACTGTATCCCTGCTGACTTAGAACAATATGGCCGAGGTAGTGTTGTCTCCAAAAGAAGGACATGTCACATTTTGCATTAATAACTTACTTAATTATCTTTCAATAATTTGGCCTTACAGGACTGTATCCCTGCTGACTCAGACCAATATGGCTGAGTGTAGCATTGCCTCCAAAAGAGGGACATGCCACTATAACTAAGATAATCTCTTAAAAAGTCCAAAGTGCGGAAATCATCAAAGGATATGTAAAAGGTAAGTCGGAACCAATTGATACTATCTTGTCTATTTGTTTCTTTTATTATTTTACTTTCTTTCTTTATTTTAACTATTAAAAATCTTTTCTCAAAATTTGGTTAGATTAGACGTTGACGATATTCCGGTATTAAAAACTCTTGTGTCCTTGGAAGATCTCGGTATCTTAACATCACTATACTACGTCAACGATGGGTACACTTGCCCTAGCGTGTTGTAGAGAGTGATAG
This sequence comes from Helianthus tuberosus, assembly GCA_030545235.1. Lineage (NCBI taxonomy): Eukaryota > Viridiplantae > Streptophyta > Magnoliopsida > Asterales > Asteraceae > Helianthus > Helianthus tuberosus. The sequence continues at coordinate 146,404,763 of CM060352.1, forward strand.
TGTTATATCGTGTTTTATAAATTTAAAGCTTAATAAACGAGTGAAAAGTGCTTAAAATATATTAAAAATCTTACAACCTCACCTTACGTCATATGCTAAGAAAACTTATGAGGGAAGGGTCATGATGGAAGGGCAACAGGTGTAAGTGAGCCTATGAATTAGTAAGGCACTTACGAATTGAGTAACCATTGTACATGAATTAATTAAATAACTAAACCAAGTAACACATAACACGTAACTATACAATGATTTGCATACTTTGATAATTGAGAAAAATGAGTAAAAGATCGTGACACATAATACACCTCAAAAGGTTAAATGTAAAAAAGGGAAAATTGTAGATCTACTCACTGTTTGCGTTTTACGATCCTTAATGATAAACCTCATGAAAATGAGAAACTCCAAAAGACAAGATTACCCTAAAAATAATGCAAAAATACTAAACAACCAGCACATAAATAAAACTATAAAATTAACCCTAACATTTGGGGACTTTTGTTAACCTATATGTATAATATTATTGATGTGCACGAAGTGGTGAATCAAAAACTAACTAATTTTAACCTAAACTAGACACGTTAAGTTTTAAATTTATAAAAACAAATTTTCTAAAACCTAAACCACAAACAACCGGCAAGTGTACCGGTCAATGCAGTATAGCCTAAGTAAGTCCGAGTATCGAACCCACGAGACTCTCTAATTACGTTTATTAGACTCGACTATTAATTAATAGACTGACACGACTTAATTGTTTTGTTGTTTGGGGGTTTTCTGATATCCTAAAAATTGCAATAGTTTAAGACAGTGTGTAGTGGGGCGTTTTGAGTGGGCATAGCGCCCAATGGTGCTGCCAAACACCACCACGCGGGGCGGTATGAATGAGAAAATGGGGTGGGGTGCGACCTCCATAGCGGCGCCATGTGTGTGTTTGTTTGAATTTTTTTTTCTGGTTTTCCCCTCACTCACAAACATATATACATACATATATTTAATGCTCTGTTTTTGTGTTGCAGGTATATCGAAGAAGAAGACAAGGAAGAAGGGAGAATTTTAGGGTTTTGTTTTTTATGGGCTTTGGGCTGGGCTCAAAAGGTTTTGTGGTTTTATTGAGCCAAGAAGTCCGGTTATTTATGTAATGTTTTTATAAAGTTAGAAATTAATTAAAAGGTTTTGTTTTTAATTAGTGTAAGGTTTTTTTATTTATTTTATTTTAACGCTTTTTTTTATTTTATTGTAGTGTTTTTTTTATTTAATGAAATGGTTTTTAATTTTATAAAGTTAGAAATTAATTAAAAAACGAAAATTAGTTAATTGAGTAATAATGAGGTAAGGGTTTTATGACTACGAGCTCTAGTGACATAACGCCTCATAAAGCCCCTGTGTGACATGGCACGACACGTGTCGCATAACGCCCACAAAGGGGCTTTATAACTACACATGGCCTAACAATTTATGTGATTCTAGTATTTTTTACGAATTTTGTAGACTAGTCCCATGTTTGAATGGAACTAAACATGTTTTGTTTCGAAGAAATATAATTCAAAGACCTTTTCGTATTTCAAAGCAAAGCGCTAACTACTTAAGAGAAAAGTAGTTTATGAAAAACTTTCTGATCAGACTATGAAAACATGAACTCAATTCGAGTTGATTGTGTGGTGAATTTTTATGAGTTTATATGTGATGCAGTTTGTATTGAAACTATAATAAACAAGATGACTATTATTATCTATATATATTAATAAATGAGATGATTTGGGCCATTTGTCTTTGAATGGTGGAGCCATTTTGCTGATGTGGCATGTTATGGTGTAGGTATATGGTGATTTTGGAGGGAATCCATCTAAATTCACTATTAGGTAACCTACTCTTCTTTGGACGCGGGATCCGGAATAACTCGGGTCGGACTTTGGGTACTTTATATTCTTTTTTTTTTCTTATTCTTCCTTCTCACGCCATTCAATCCTTATACCAGTGCTCTTTCTGAAACCCTAACTGCTCTCACGGCATCGTGCTCCTTCTGAAACCCTGACTGCGAATAAAATCATCAGATCCAGTCCATCGATCCTTCGTGTGGTTAAAGGTTTGCTTTTTTATACGTTCTTATTTAGGGTCTTTATTGTTCATATATGTTCATCGTGAATGAAATTTCTGAAGGTATTGTGATGTGGTTGCTGGCATGGAACCAGATCCAGTCATCCGCATTGCCACCTGGCAGCGGCGGTTTACAACAGGTCTGGTGTTCATCGAACCAGATCCAGTCATCCATGGTAAATGTTGCCGGTCGGAATTTGAACTTGCTTGAAGATCTGACATCTATTATTCGATCGATTAGGTTATAAAAGGTTTTGGTTAATAGGTATAATCAGATCTTATATATCCTTTCCCACACAACGACAAATCAATACCACATTTTCAAAAAAAAACCCTAAATCCCAAAATCTCAATCTACTACATCTGTTTACACTGATTCATCATTGAGAATTGAAGGTATGCTGTTAATTTGGTTCTTTCTATGATTTTTATTGTTAACGTAATCAATCTTTGTTAAACACAGAGGGGTTCACTTTGTTATGGTTTATGGTGGTGGTAGACAGTCATTATGGTGAAAGGATTTTTTTTAAAGGTCAAGTGTTATTTTCTGATATAATTTTGCTACTACAATTAAATTACAAGTATAATTTTGAAGAACAAGACTTGCCTTTGAGAAAACTCGGTGAATACTCTTCAAAAGGTAAAAGGTAAGACTTCATCCATTTATACGTTTTTTCCGCATTCTTTGAAGCCTGGTAAAACCGTTTTTTTTTTTTTTTTGAATTTTGACTTTTGAATCAGTGTTGCAGGTGTTTGAATCACAATGTCAAAAGAGTGTGTAAAATAATATGCTATATTAAATTATTATTTACAATCTGGTTATTAATTATAATTTTAAGAGAGTGTTTGATTCACTTTTAAATTTTTAGTGTTTAATTCACAATATGTATGCATTATTTTAGACTTTTTAGTTTCGAGAAAGAATACTTGAATTACATAGATTATTCCATTGATTGGTTTACAACATGATGAAAATAAGATGATTCAATCGATTGTTTGGTTTCCGATTAACAAGTTACTGTTCCTTTTCTAAAATTAAATAAAAAAAGTCATTTTTAATTTAAATGTTTAACTAAAAAACCCACATCACTATTTTTATGATTAGAAAACGGTTTTGTTTATGATGGGTGGAGGTCGACATAATAGTTTGAATACCGCGGGTCGGATCCAATGATGTTTCAAAAATATAGGTCACTTACCAAGAATATAAGAACCACAAAGCTTTGTATAAAAGTTATATACAATTTATATATTTTGAGGTGAGCTCCACTTTTGTACATTGACATTTTCTTTGCAATAAACTCCTGGTTAATGTTTTCCCTTTAAAGGTTTATGCTGAGCCACATGTAGAGAGCATGAAGATTGCATATTTTAGAATTCTTCAAATGCATACTGCCTATTCTCTTGATCAGGTAACATGAACGTATCTATATCTATATATATTAATAAATGAGATGATTTGGGCCATGTGGCATGTGATGGTGGAGCTTTTTTTCTGATGTGGCATGTTATGGTGTAGGTAGATGGTGAATTTGGGGGGAATCATTCTAAATACTCTTCTTTCTTTGGGATGCGGGATCCGGCTGAGGATTTGGGTCAACAATCTGGATCGTATATATCATCCTTGCTTACTTTTCTATTATGTTTGGGTAGCTATATGTTGTCTTTTTTACATTTATTTTATATGTAATTTAAATCAGTGGCGCATGTTAGAAGGGGCCGGGGGGAGCCCGACCCCCCGAACTTTTCACTCAGTAGTGTTATATATGTAGCTTCCGTATAGAAATTTTTTGGTATATAGGTTTTCGACCCCTCGGTTCTATAGAAATTTTTGGGTAGCTTCCACACTTACTAACTAACCTTGATTTCTTGGGCGACTTGACATGGAACACACTATTTTGGAGGTTGAAAACTATGATATGTAAGCTTAAGTAACATCTCATATCAGTTTCCACTAATATAAAAGTTACATTTTTTAAGCATTTATCATATTGTGCTTACAGATGCTTTGACCATAACAAAGAGATAATTAATAAATTGTAGGATCAGGCAATTCAGGCTACAAGAGCTGCTAGGGATGCAGCTGTGAAAGAAGCGGCCCAGCTGCAACAACCAGTACATTTACCTTTTACCTTCTTGCTATTGTTTGTTATTTAGCAAAATGTATGTTAATCCCACCGTAAAAAAACAAGTCAAGATCTTTGATATTATTTTGAAGTGTCAAATAGCGCCTTTTTGTTTCGTTAACAATTCATTATACATGTTCTTAGGAATTTGGTTATGTGTTCCTTTAATATTTGTTGGTAGTGTCATTTGGTTTTAATCCTAACCTTAAAGCACTTGATGTGATGAATATATTACGTTATATGCATTATAAACACTTTAGGAGACTTTCTATATGTTTCCTTTAAGCTATTATTCATCAGTTAAAAGAAAAAAAATAACCCCATTCGTAAGTAAATATTTAAAATGGAACATCTACTATCCGATGATTGTTTGTTATTTTTTCCTTATATTTTTTAGAAATACTTCATGATTTTTTTTATTCTTATTAAAGATCATCCATGGATACAAAACACCAAAATAATATCCAAATGTTTCTTGAAGGGAAACCGTTAAAGCAAGACTCAAACAGTTCTTTGTAATGAAGAAGTTCAAGAAAAGAGTATTAAGGGTAATTTTAACATTGGTTTTCTTTCGGCTTATTTTTATTTTTAATTTTGTGTTGGTTGGTGCTATACTAAATTTTTTTTAAGATGGTAAAAGTTACAGGTGAGTATTGAGCATTTATCTACTGAGGAAGTGGGGGAATAAAACAATGATTTGATTTGATGATACTTGCAAAAAAGGGAAGATAAATATTGTTGAGTTGAAAGTCGGTTTACAAACCATGACACTAACTGAAAATGATATCAAGCATCGTTATTATAGAATCGTTATTATGATATCAAGCATCGTTATTATAGAATCTTAAAATGAAAAGGTGTGATTACAAACCACAAGGACTATTGGTGTAATTAACTCTTGATATTATAATCTGTTGCCTATTAAATGATATACAATAAGTGATGGTAAGACTCTTATTTTCCATTAGTTTAGCTTTGATGTTTTTGGCTTGAAATATGACTATCTAATGATTACGGTGCGCAGAAAAGTTCGAGACTCGGAGCGTTATCAACGGGCTGCTACACAAGGGGTTAATGAAGAAGTGCTAATGGAGAATTTGCCTGAAGACCTGCAAAGAGATATCCGCCGCCACCTCTTCAAATTTGTCAAGAAAGTGAGTTTCAAATATTATTGACATTGACATTTTCATATCTAAGCTTTATCGGTGTTCGGCAATGATTACACTTAAAACAATTTTTAAATAATTTAATTTGTAGGTCCGGATTTTTGCGTCGATGGATGAACCGATTTTAGACGCGATATGTGAAAGATTAAGGCAAAAGACATATATAAAAGAAGGAACAACCTTATATGAAGGAGGGGTTGTGACAAAAATGGTTTTTATTGTAAGAGGGAAAATGGAGAGCATAGGAGAAGATGGGAATGTGGTTACGTTATCTGAAGGTGATGTATGTGGTGAAGAACTCCTCACATGGTGCCTTGAACCTTCCTCTCTTAATGGAGGTATAATATAAACTATTTTCTCATAGTCTTTTATTACTTTTTTCACAAAGTTTGGATTTTGTGGTCATTTATTTATTTCAAAACACACATCCAAACACACCTGAATTGAAATGGATTGTAGATGCAAGGACACGGGGAAAGCCAGGATACAAATTGGTGTGCAAGAGGACAGGAAATGCTTATCAAATGTCGAGGCATTCGTGCTTCGCGCTGCAGATCTTGAAGAAGTCACCACCCTTTTTGCTGGATTCTTGAGGAATCACCGCGTTCAAATGGCAATAAGGTACCTGCTGTAAACAGTTTTTGTTCAGGATGTGAATTGAATGTAATCACGCGTTTAACCATGTTTAGGCATGAATCTCCATACTGGCGGTGCTTGGCGGCAACCACCATTCAGGTGGGATGGAGATACAGGAAGAAGTGGCTACATAGGGGTACTACTCTTCCCTACAAATATAAGTAAAGGTGTTATTAGATTTCATAAGTTGTATTAGATGATGTATATGTCGCTACAAATTTGTACAATTCGGCACCATGGCGTAAATGCTTATAAGCTATACGTCTTTGTTTCGTTGTTAAGAGAAGTGGAAAAACATTTGATAAGGTATTATGTTTTTTTTTTGAAGCTATTTAATGTTCTGAAGTTAAATTGATATTGGAACTACTCATATTTGAATCTATTTTAGTGACTTGATTTCGCTCTTAATTTCTAATTTCGAGTAGGTTAGTCAGTCCAGTCGAGTCAATTTTGATCATTTTAGGCTGATAATCATCAGAAAATCTCTTCACACATGAAGCCAAACAACATAGATGGACTTTGCAAGAGACTTTTTCACTATGCCTATTATATATTGCAACGGATGTTCTTGCTCAAATTTAAAGCCTAAACTTTGAAGCTTTTTTGACCGTCTTTTAATCAATTTTGAAATTTAAACTTTGAAGCTTTTATATCAATTTGAGTTTAACAAGTTACACATCTCTACTAATCAAAGGATTAAGAATTATCACATAATTTGTGATTAGACTCCTAACACTACACATACTCATCTTGCTTTTGTATGTTTTTATGGCTCTTTACAACAAGAAAAAGTTTAAGAAACCGAATTAAAAATTTATGGCGGAGAAAAGGGAAAGAGGATACTTTAGAGGTTAAAAGTGTTATTTATATACTTTTATTTGTTGTAAATTAAATTTCTGACCCGGAAAATTTCCGGGTTATAACCTAGTATTATACATATGAAAACAAAATCTCGATGAATAGTTCTTTGTAATATTTTATTATTTGTTTTTATGTTTAATAGTAATTATTAATATTTAAGAATTTGTTTATTAATTTTTATTATTTATCATTCAATTTGATTTTTAGTAATAACCTGCATTCGTTAACTTTTAAAAAATCTAAATCCGTATCTACGTTTATTTATTTTTTAACATTTCGGCCGTGCGTTGTGATAGTACGTTACCGTTGGCATTGTATTGATTCGGTTCGGTTCGGTTCGTTATAGTACCGATATGATACATACACTTGGTATAGAAATCAACACATGATATCAGCTGAAAACAATAATGACGAACATCGGTACCGACACCGATGGATCGATCGATTCAAATTATCACGATACTTGTACCGATATTCATTTATTGTTGCGAATAGAGTTGTATAACCGATTTTTTTTAAATTCGGAAACCATAAAAATGAATACAAGTACTGGTATGCGTGTTGTTCAGTACGATAGCGATACAGTGTCAGTTTATCAAAAGAAAAACGATTAAAAAATTAGTATTACCCAAACCAATGTTGTTCATTTAGTTCACTATGGCAACAACATGATATCTGTTATTAAATAGAAAAACATTAAAATGAAAACGTACAAGTACCGATGTTGTTCGGTTTAGTCTGGTATGGTATGATAATGATAGAGTGTCAGTTTATCAAGAGCAAAAACAATAAAAATAAATGCAGATATGTCGCAACCCCCGATCCCTTATCTGTCCCGGGAACGGGCGGACGCGAACTCAGAATTTCGGTGGTTTCAGTTGGTTAATTTGGCAGCGAAAATTACATCAGGACCGTAGTTAGGAAATGTTTATCAGAGTAAAACCACCATATTTAATATTAATAATCACATGGGCAAAACCCAAGTTTCTTATTACAATACGTTTATAGGGATAAACCCTGTTTTATTGAATTTAAAACATCGTCTTTTAGGTAACTTTTATAGCCACATTTTTCCCAAGCCTTCAGTGCTCTCCAGCTGTCTTTTTACTAATTGGCTGTCACATTGTGTTACCTGAAAAGCGTTTTAAAAACATTTGTCAGTGGGAAATACTGGTGAGTGAATCCCAGTTTAATCAAGAAATATTTTATTAATTAAAACAGTATTGAGAGCGATCACATTGTTTATTTCTACACAATTACTCATTCAGTACTGTCAATCCTGACTTGTGGGTCATATTACACATTGGCTAACTCGTTGTCCAATGGTAACGTACTGTCATCCTGACTTACTACTCGCAGTAGTAAATTTTGTATACAAAACCCCAACATACCGGCAGTAATTGAAGAACTACAAAGACTCAATCACCGCTTAATCACATTGTAAAACAATTAAGGTTTTGTAAAATATTACAAAAAGGTTAACAAAAATTGGATAAACTCACATTGCTATCTTAGACTTCGCGTAAGGGTTTCCTGGGAATAATCTATAATTTATACAAATGTACATAGGTTAGTATCATAACCCTTTGAAAATATTAATGATACCCTCCCCGAGACGGTATTCCAACAACTACGTCAGGCAGAACCACGACAGTTGTTACGGAACCCTAAATCAATCGGGCAGCGTATCTATCACGAAACTGGGGTTATAATACTTACAACGGAGCAGAACCTCGCTAATTAGGGGGATATAATACCCGATTATAACTTCTACTACTCAGAAATTCGTTTAAGAAAGAAAGAAATGAACGACGGAAAACGAAAACCCGTTGCTTTCTTATATAGGTGCTGAACTTGACTCTCTCGAGGCCCGCGTAACATGAGAGCAAGGCTTACGCGGCCCGCGTTGACTCCAGGTCAACGTATAGCTTGTCCGGATCATCGCCTAGACCCGCCACGATGATGACACGTGTCATCACCGGGCTGCGCCACTATCCTGATCTCTCGCGGCCCGCGTTAACTTAACGGGGGGGTCTTACGCGGCCCGCTTGAACTTAAGAAATCAACGTATCAAGTTTCAACCCTGATACCGCCCGCGTAAGTGGTTGGGGTGGGTCCTACGCGGCCTGCCTCAACTTATATTTTCAGTTTTTATTTATTTTAAATACTATTTAATATATTTCGGGCTCGATTTTCACATACGGGGCGTATTTAAAGACATATTGGGATATTTTAAGATATAATAGGGTGTCGGAAATATTCGCGATGAATAGTGTTTTCAAGTTTTAAACATTCTTTATAAGTTTTTAATAAAAGATTATTGAGTAAATTGCCAAAATGTCCTTGAGGTTTGACCACATTTGTCAGTTTCATCTAAAACAACTTTTTTTGTACCATATCATCCTTCACTTTTGAGCTAAGTTGTCATTTTTGTAGGATCGAGAAATGACCTAGACGAGTCGATCAGAAGAGTTTTAGACCAAAACGAGAGGCGGAAACAGACGTTTCGGTTTCGAATCAGCTTGTTTTACACTTGAAAGTAGTTTAACTATCTCTTGTATTGATATGAAAACTTTACACGGTCTGGAGATACCTCGGCAGAGCTTCGCTACCGAAAATGCCAAAAGTTACAAATGAAATGACAACATGACCTATTTATAGGGAGACCAGGTCGTCTGAGCTTCATACGAACTGGACAAACCCCAGTTCGTATGAAGTGACCACTTTGTTTGAACTTCCACTTCGTTTGAACATCCACTTCGTTTGAACATTCACTTCGTTTGAACATCCACTTCGTTTGAACATTCATGCGAACTTGACATCATTCTTGTTCAGATTCGCAACAAATTCAAAACTCGATATAAGACGAAGTCGACAGACGCATGCACCAACAGACTCCCCCTCGGATGTTGACGAGTCTTAAGTGTCGAGTCTTCAACGTCTTCAGTCTTTATCAATCTGATCACTCTTTAAAGTATCTGACAGTGTAAGCATCCTAAATCTCTATCTTCTCTTTTCTTCAGCACCAACAAACTCTTAGATGTCTTCAGACTCCCCCTTTCGATATGCTGGGATCGCAGCCTGGCTTGTTAAAATCACAGAGTCCTCAGGTATCGTAACCTGGCTCTCTATCACTCAGAATCAACTAACCTGTACAATCTCTACCCAAAAGTAAATTTTTCACAAATTTTACATTTGACAAATTTATATACAGACTCTCCCTCAAATTTAACCAGAAAGATTTATCAATGATTAGAACCTCAGATGACCACTTGTACTGAAAAATATTCAAAAACTTTTCTCAATTAAACACAATCTTCCCCTAACCACATGCTCATCATGTTTAGCACTTGGGATTTTGAAAATCAGCTCTCCAACATCAGTTATCGAAAATCTTTTTGTATTTTTCAAAATTTATGCTAAAACACACTAAAAATCTTTTTGGATTTATGAATGTAATGAAATGAAATGCAGTAAAGAAATATTTACATACAATATTTTTGTGAGTTTGTGCAAGAGGATCATATCAGTTTTTGACAAGTCACGAGTACCGTTGAGCTTAGTTACACATTAAGAATTAAACAATTCACTTAGATTGCCGATATACTGATCCACTTAAATTTTCACACAAATTTCAACAAATTCAGGATATGAGTTAGGTGTTTTAAGAACTTAAACCCAATCATGTGTCCCACCTCTTGAATATACTCCCGTATCAAGATCCCAATATTCAGTCTTACAGGTGAGTATACCACATATGATATCTGTAAGGGAATAAATTATGAAACGTACGAAACCGTGAGAGCTCAGGTCAGAACTTCCGTTCAGCAGAGAGATGACGGCTCGACTTTTGGTGGGTCCCCTTTAGAGGATCTTTTGTTACAACAACAATGACTATCAATTTTATTGTTTCATCAATTTGCTGAGGGCGGCGCTATATTTCAAGCAAACAGAAAGTATTCTCCGGGGACTAGGCCATTGCTTCCGCAAAATCAGAAGTCCCGGGATAATACCCCAGATATCACTAAGCATAAAGACCTAGTATCTCAGAAAGAGGGACCTTTCAAACGAGATTTCAAGGGTTACCTATATATCCAAGTAGTGTTCCCCACGAAATAAGCAAGTTTGAATTTAAGTTTATATCCCGAAAAAGCTTACTAAATGTGTAAAAACCTATCGGCATATCATCAGTGAGACTGTTTAACGCTATTTAAACATTACATTTCTTTAGCATACTGCAACTGTCTACTGATGTACTATCATTTCCTCTTGTTACGCAAAAACTCAATTTTTCATTTTATCATGTTTTTGGCTTTTTCAAATTTTCAAATGTTTTTGGATTTTCTGAAAATATTTACTCCCCCTAAAATGCAAACACATTTCAGGAAATTTGAAAACAAACTATACAATAAAATTGACAACCAATATCGAATCGCTTCAAAACGCCATCCACTTGGCATAAACAATCAGAACTCCCCCTTTCAACAAACTATTTTCTCATTATGATTTCAAAACACTTAAGTTTGTTTTAACCAAAATGATTTTTCCGGAAAATAAGTTTTGTTGATTTTATCACTTGTAAAGTTCGGGGTTCATCATATTGTTTCTAATGAGATTTGCTTGGACCCAATTTTCAATCCGGTCTTTCCAACCATCATACTCTTCAATGCTCATTAGCTTCGGGGGTTTTTGCAAAGTTCCGGTCTCATTTTCCATATTCATGTTTTGAGTAATGGCAGCAGGACTATTCGGGGATGTTGCAAATGCGTTATAAAATTCTTCACTCATGATTTCGTATCGAAGAATTTCTCAAACAAGCTTTCAAACGAACTGGTTCACCTAGTGAAACACCTGTATTACCTGGCAACAAACAAACAAAACACAATCAGTTTAAAGACTTATCAATTAACAGAATAAGACTGGTACTTGAACTTTTGAATATTCTGTGCGAACTGAAGGTTGACACACTGTGCGGACTGCTATGACTCGGATCAAACTAACTCAAACAATCTCATGAAAGTCAAACACTCTAGTGTTATTTTCAATCAAAGCCCATGGAAACTGACATTGTCACATGCAAATTGATGTTATTCAAATGTTGATTAGACCGAATAGTTGTAGAGTGGATTCACACATGCAACTTGTCAACGTCACATTCACATTTAATAGGCAACAATCTTTTTAATCCTTTGCATGCAAACTGACACTTATTAGTCAAGAGCCGACAAACACATGCAATGTCTTTTTCAACATGCAATTACACATACGATCACAGACCTATTCACATGCACTTCTTGGGCAAAACGAGATGTAATAAATGGACTGCACATGCAAACTGATAAGTCACAAGATCAATGTAATATTCAAATTTGATTGGACCAAGATACTATAGTGGGCTGACAATCTCTCGATATTATAAGCACATGAAGCTTTAAAATGACCGACCACCTTTAGACAAAATGATATTATCGAGACTTTAAGTTTATCAGCAATCACATACAACCTATGAATATGTGTAAACAATGGCCGGCAACAACCTTTCAAACGGACAGAGTTCAATTCAAACGAACTAGTAAGATGGTCACTACGTATAAACTTTCAAACGAACTGAGTTCAAAACCTAAACAACCTCTTGTCAAATGATCTGACCTTAAACCACGCGAACTAGGTCACTTAAACGAACTGAACTATCCAAACGAACTAATTTCAATTCAAACGAACTGCACTCAAACGAACTGAGATCTTCACATGATCTGAAAGACTTTCAAACAAACTGAGCTTCAAACGAAACGAACCTTCATACGAACCGAATCTTTTTCAAACGAACTGATACTGATTTATACGAACTGAAATCCGATTTCAAACGAAGTGAAGCAGTGTTGAACAATTTTGATGAATTTTTATCAAAATTGATATCCTAGGCTTATACTACAACATATTCCGAACACAATGATGTGTTTTACATTCAATATTGTCCACTGAAACGTCATAGATCTGAGTTTGAAGTTCTGTTCGTGTGAATTGGATATCTCTCAAACGAACGGACCGATTTTTCGTAAAATTGATCAAGTTTTACTTTGTTTTAAGATCTGAAACTTTCACAGATTATTCAAAACATTGTTTCACACAATATACTTCAAAATCAATCCATTTTATCCAGTAAAACTCGTTTAATTTTGAAAAAATGTGAAGAATATGAGTAGAAGTCAGAATTTTTTTGATGAAAAACAAGCTGAAATCGGTAAGAACTCTTCCTCCTGAGCTCTGATACCACTTGTAGGATCGAGAAACGACTTAGACGAGTCGATCAGAAGAGTTTTAGACCAAAACGAGAGGCGGAAACAGACGTTTCGGTTTCGAATCAGCTTGTTTTACACTTGAAAGTAGTTTAACTATCTCTTGTATTGATATGAAAACTTTACACGGTCTGGAGATACCTCGGCAGAGCTTCGCTACCGGAAATGCCAAAAGTTACAAATGAAATGACAACATGACCTATTTATAGGGAGACCAGGTCGTCTGAGCTTCATACGAACTGGACAAACCCCAGTTCGTATGAAGTGACCACTTTGTTTGAACTTCCACTTCGTTTGAACATCCACTTCATTTGAACATTCACTTCATTTGAACATCCACTTCGTTTGAACATTCATGCGAACTTGACATCATTCTTGTTCAGATCAGCAACAAATTCAAAACTCGATATAAGACGAAGTCGACAGACGCATGCACCAACAATTTTCATCCGAACGTCTAACCTTTTTTGCCAAAATCGTCCCCGAGGTTTGGAACTTTTTGCCATTTTCATCCAAATATTTGGAAGAAAAAATGAGCCAAATTAGACATTTGGATGAAAATGGCAAAAAATCCCAAAAGCGAAGGACCATATGGTACAAAAAAATTGTTTTGGATGAAACTGATAAACATGCCCAAACCTCAAGGATGATTTTGGCAATTTACTCAAGATTATTTATCATTTAGTTTATTTTTTAGTAACTTGCTCATGTTGTTTTTTTTATCTAACTCTGTAACTATACTTTTTAAACATTATGATATAAATTTTCATGAAAATGGATATTCTGCCGCTATCACACGAAATAGAACCGGAATCGACGATGTATAGTATTTACATATTTTTATTCAAAACAAAGTATTTTTTTGTATTGTATATTATACGAGTGCCAATAACAGTAATTAAAAATGTATTTTTTATTGTGAACTATACGTGTCTCGATATGTGACAAATCTAATCGATTTCGACCAAATAACATTGTAAATTATACGAGTCTCGATATGTAACGAATCTAATCAATTTCGACCAAATAAATTCGGTACCGATATGGCGATATCGACAATATCAAAAACCGGTATTCGTTTTTAAGGTTTTTGGTTGATGTAAAAGATGCGACAATATCGGGACTTTATTTCTTTAGTTTTCTCTTTCAGTTACTATAGCGAGTATCGGTATCGAAATGAACTCAACCAAACTGATACTAACTGAGTTACCGCCGCATAGCGCGGGGAAAACCAACTAGTTATACATATTAATAGTAAGTGGTGATGAACAGTAGTTCATGATTTTTATAATATTATAGTTTCTTAAGTTTTTATTATTTTATTATTTTATTACTTTAGTTTATTGTTTTGTTGTTTTCTTTATCTTATTAATTTAAGTTTTCTCATATAATATTTAGCTTTTTAAGTTTCTATTATTTTATTATTTTAAGTTTTCTCATATCACATTTAAGATAATGTCTTAGTAACATTGATGTCCTAGCGATCTCGACCGTATAACTTCGGTATCGATATCTTTATTATCAGAATCGTTACTGATATTCGTATTTATGGTTTTTGACCGATGTAAAACACATATCGATATTATTTTGGTCATGTCATGACTTTATTTTTTGAGTTAATTACTGTTTTCGTCCCTGAGGTTTGTCAAAAATAACGGTTTCAGTCCATTAGTTTAAAAATTGCCATTTCAGTCCATTAGTTTCATTTTCGTAACCATTTCAGTCCACTAACTTAACTCCATCCATTTATTTTGTTAACTTTGAGTTAACTAACTAATTCAGGGACGGTTTGCGTCAGTTTTAGAAACACAGGGACTTAAGTGTAAACTATAAAACATTAAAACAAAAAAAAATAGTAAATTCCAAAAAATCAAAAAAATTCCAAAAAACCAAACAAATTCCAAAAAATTCTAAAAAATAATAAAAATTCTAAAAAATCATAAAAATTCTAAAAAATTCTAAAAAATCCAAAAAATCCGTTTCGGCGCCAACTGTTTCGAACCCGAACCGTTTCGAGCTGAACCGTTTCGACCCGTACCGTTTCGACCCGAACTGTTTCGAGCTGAACCGTCCGTACCGTTTCGAGCTGAACCGTTTCGACGCGAACCGTTTCGACCCGTACCGTTTCGAGCCGAACCGTTTCGACCCGTACCGTTTCGAGCTGAACCGTTTCGAACCGAACCGTGCCGTATCGAACCGAACCGTTTCGAGCTGAACCGTTTCGACCCGTACCGTTTCGAGCCGAACCGTTTCGACCCGTACCGTTTCGAAGCCGAACCGTTTCGAGCTGAACCGTTTCGAACCGAACCGTTTCGACCCGTACCGTTTCGAAGCCGAACCGTTTCAAGCCGTACCGTTTCGAACCGAACCGTGGCGTTTCGAACCGAACCCTTTCGAGCTGAACCGTTTCGAACCGAACCGTGCCGTATCGAACCGAACCGAACCGTTTCGAGCTGAACCGTTTCGACCCGTACCGTTTCGACACGAACCGTTTCGAGCTGAACCGTCCGTCCCGTTTCGAGCTGAACCATTTCGACACGAACCGTTTCGACCCGTACCGTTTCGAGCCGAACCGTTTCGACCCGTACCGTTTCGAACCGAACCCTTTGGACCCGAACCGTTTCGACCCGAACCGTTTCGACGCGAACCGTTTCTAAGCCGAACCGGTACGGTTCGATACGGCACGGTTCGGTTCGAAACGGTTCAGCTCGAAAGGGTTCGGTTCGAAACGGCACGGTTCGGCTTGAAACGGTACGGCTTGAAACGGTACGGCTTGAAACGGTACGGCTTCGAAACGGTACGGGTCGAAACGGTTCGGTTCGAAACGGTTCAGCTCGAAACGGTTCGGGTTCGAAACGGTACGGGTCGAAACGGTACGGGTCGAAACGGTTCGCGTCGAAACGGTTCAGCTCGAAACGGTTCGGGTCGAAACAGTTCGCGCCGAAACAGTTTTTTTGGATTTTTTAGAATTTTTATGATTTTTTAGAATTTTTATTATTTTTTAGAATTTTTTGGAATTTGTTTGGTTTTTTGGAATTTTTTTGATTTTTTGGAATTTACTATTTTTTTTTTGTTTTAATGTTTTAGAGTTTACACTTAAGTCCCTGTGTTTCTAAAACTGACGCAAACCGTCCCTGAATTAGTTAGTTAACTCAAAGTTAACAAAATAAATGGATGGAGTTAAGTTAGTGGACTGAAATGGTTACGAAAATGAAACTAATGGACTGAAATGGCAATTTTTAAACTAATGGACTGAAACCGTTATTTTTGTCAAACCTCAGGGACGAAAACAGTAATTAACTCTTATTTTTTTTATTTTATCTTTCGCTTGATATACCGAGTGGTGATACCGTACCGATGTCGTAATGAATCGAACCCATACCGAATGAATACCCGCCACAGCGTGCGGGGGAATTTAACTAGTTATTATTATTATAGAGAGTACAAAAATACGAGTGTCACAATTTTTTTTCAGATAATATAACTTCAGAGTTGTTGACCATGACCATTGGCGGAGCTTGAAATAAAACTCGGTGGGGCCCGACTCTCAAAATCCATGTCGATGTGGGCCGGACTCTTAAAAATCCAATATTTTACACTAAAAAAATTCAGAAATTTTCGTTAAAATTAATTCCTGACCATGACTATAAAGATGAATTAGGAAGCATTGACATCAAAGATTTAACCACATCGTTAAAGAATAAAACGAGGGGTAAATTACTTTTTGAGTCCCTATGTTTTTGTGGTTTTAACCACTTGAATCCAAAATCAAAATATTTAACGCACTGAGTCCCTATAGTCACTTTTCTTAACCATTTAACTATTTAAGTCCAAATTTCTAACATTGTTAGATTTTTTTTTTGTTAAATTTTGTTAAATGGCCAAATTACCCCTATAATTAAAAAATAAATAAAAAAACTAATTTATAACTCTCTCATTATCTTTCTCCTCTAAAACACCAGTGCATTTCTCTTTGATGTGAAAGACAAGACCCCTAGATATATCATATTAAATATGTTTCGATTATTGTGTGTTCATGTGTAGGATTTGTAAACTATGCAAGTGTTTTACTGAGTTATGAAGGTTGTGGTTATAGGTGGTGGGTGGTGGTTGTATGTTGGTGGATGAAGTAATAAAGAAGAAATAAAAGAGATATTAATGAAACAACATCCTACTGTTTAGTTATCCTAATTAATTACGTTTATTAAACCAGACAGCAAGTCGTTGTAGTATAGTGGTAAGTATTCCCGCCTGTCACGCGGGTGACCCGGGTTCGATCCCCGGCAACGGCGATTTTCTTTTTATAATACCTGTCACCAAACAACCCATATGTTTTTAATATATCACTTCTCCTTTCGTCTATTATTATGACAATATCTTCTTCTCAAGTACGGGTGTTTAAATGTGTATTATTATGACAATATCTTCTTCTCAAGTACGGGTGTTTAAATGTGCCGTGTCTATAAGTTAAAGCATCGAACCCGGTACAAGTATACAACCATATATCTCAAAACAACACGACCATTCGCAGGTTACACAAACATAACCCGTTTATCTATACTTATTTTTTTAGTAAAAAATGCTAACATCGTTATATTACGGTTTTTAAGCAAATATACAAATGTATTTAAGACAATTAAATTTTATACTATACACTCGATGTTCATTTCTCTTTTATATTTTCAGTTATTTTTGGCATAAGATATCTATAACACATTTTTTTAAATATATAGATACACCTTTCTCAAAAATACAAATATAAACAGGCAACCCGCGAGCCATAATGGTTGATCCAAAACAAATTTGCTTTACCTAAATGTGTTCGCGGATTCGACATGAAACCAATCCGCGACCGTTTAGACTAAATTCAAACCAGCAAAATCCACGTTCTCACGTCTCAACTACAGATTATCAAATGAAGCAGAAACGTAAAAAACCACTAACCAGTCAACAGTTACAAATAATTCAACTGAAGCTAATAATTAACAAGGTAAATCCACATGACATTCATACGGGTCTGTCATTTACTACACACATCTGTTCATGAATCAAGAACCAAGTTGTACTTAGTGCAGTTTCTCTTGTACACTACCATTGCTAGACCTTGTGGGGGCCACTTTTGCAGGTGTAGAACGTTCAGATTGCGAAAACTGAATCAAGATTTGCATTAAAAAGGTAACAATCCCCAACCCGATTGCAGTGAATGTGAGCCCCTTCCATGAGGATAAAAGATTAGACCATTGCAGGAACTTGAAGATCCCGAGTACAAGCAGACATGCCCAAGATGCAACCACCTATTGCACGCACCAAATATGTAAATAAAGTTACAAACATAAGAAATAAATGAAAAAAATAAAAATGAAACGGGTCACACATGTTGAACAGGTGTAAGATCACCCAAAATGCATTTTTAGTACATTAAAACCTACTACAAGGACTATAAATGCGCATAAAAGTTAAAACATTTATCAAATTTGATATCATTCGCTTAAATTTCTTGATAGTTTTCCATCAAAAAGAACCAAATGCATACAGCATGCTCGATCACTTTATTTAGAAAACCGAAGTTATCAATTTATATGCCATTTTTGTCCTAGAGGTTTGGCTACTTTTTCAACTTTCGTCCAAATATTTGTTTTTCCGCATTTCAAAAGGTTTGAAATCTTGCCGATTTCATCCAACTCGTTAACTTCATCCATTTTTTAATGTTAAGTCAGGGGTATTTTCGTCTTTTTAGACATTTTTGCGATGATTAAAGGATTTGGGTTGGGAGAAAGTCAGCAGAGGTGGATCTTTATTTCTTATAGTGTTTTTTATTTTAATTAAAAATGTATAAAAAGACGGAAATGCCCCTCTATAACGAAGAAAAATGGATGGAGTTAACGAGTTGGATGAAAATGGCAAGATTTGAAACCTTTTGGATACAAATGCGGGAAAACAAACCTTTGGATGAAAGTCGCAAAAGCGGCCAAACTTCAGGGATGGAAATGGCATTTTACTCAAAAATTAATAAACAATTGACGCATAAAACCTACTAAATGCACACAACACATAAATAATTCTAAAAGAAACAGAAATGAAATACGTTTAATGTCAACATGGCCTGTTTTGCATGTAGAATAAATTACTTGTTTTGACCCGTTACCCAACCCACCCACTTTGCCATAACAATAACGATGTTCTTACCACAAGAGACTTCAATGGTCGGCCAATGTCATGGAGTTCTGAATCAGGAAAGGCGTTTAATTCTTTATGTTTGTCTAATATATCATCCTGTAGATCACAAAATAAATAAATAAATAATCAATCGAGCCTCAATAAATGGCGCTTAACTTTGACATGAATGCAATAATATATACTATGTAGTGAAGATGATACATATAAAGAAACTACCTTGGCAACAAAAATATCTTTACACCATTGTGCAACACCTTCATCTGTTTCTGGCAAGTCCTTCATTAAATGACGCTTAACTTTAACGTGAATCTGCACAACGAAAACGAGTCAAACGGGTCGAAAGTGAAAGTTCCCAGAAGTGCCTTTTTGATATATAGAACCGCTTAAAACCGCTTTATTTACTAAAACTGGATAGATATTGTGATAACATAGATTGTGTGATCATATTTAATGCAATAATAAATTTAGAATTGGAGAAAAGTGTTTCGGGCCAACGCGACGTGAACTCAAGGCTTACCACAGACGACTGCCCTTTAAAGAGGCGCAGCATTGTTGGCGGAGTTGAATCTTTGGGAATCGCAACCGTCATATCGTAAATTGCAGGAGCAAATGATCTCATTTCACTCACTGAAGTAACAAATCCCTGATAAAAAGAATATCAATGAATATTGAGTAAATAAAACCATGTAAAAAAATTAATCAAATGCAGGAACTAGTGAACTACTTGGTTTCATGTGCAATTGGTGTTTGATAATATTGAACAAAGTAATGTTATAAAATAAATGTTGAATAACAATACGACATCATGATTTAAGCATCTCTTTACCTTTGTTCTTGGAATTAAGACATTTCTGGGAACAGGTAATCCCATTGAAGATGCATATTCTTGAGCTGCTAAAAGTTTTGCTTTAGTAAAGCGAGTCCCTTCAACAAAAAGGGCCAACCAAAAGGGTTGAGGGTAATCTTTTAGGCGTCGGAGGCCTGACTGCAAAATACACATAGTAAAAGCGTGTAAACACACACACATGAAATAACCTAAACTGTGTAAATAAGTGTGATACCTTCAAGGTACTTTCATCTTTAGCCCAACTTCTCTCAAGAAAAAGATACTCAGAAAACCACATTGACCAACCAATGACCTGCATGTATATAACATTGATTAAATGTGTTATATACATATATATTACTATTACATGTACTGATATACTTACGGGAAGAAACTTCGATGATTTCTTCATGACAGCCAATGTGCTACCAAGACAACCTGATCTCTGTTTCAGAAAAATTAAAAGAATATCAACGAGAAGCACATAGATTATTCACAAATAGATAATAATTAATTACATATATATCCTACAAAGTTCAAAATTTCATATGTATGATTACCTGAGCAAACACCCATCCAATGAGCCAATCAATGTCACTTTTATGATTAGCTATCACAAGAGCATGTTCTTTACCTGAGAAAAAAAAATGTAGGGTACGCTAAAATTATTTCTGCAAAAAGAATATTTCTTCACAAAACAAACCTAAACTTGAACATCACAAACCAGTATCCAACTTACCCATCATCTTCAGGGTCTCAGCATCTGTGTACAGATTAACCTGCAGGCAATATGACCTCAGAAATCTTAGCAGGATTTACGCGTAAAATATTTTATATGTCACAAACTTTGAACAGGTAATTGATTAAACTAAAGGGGACAAAGAGCTGACACCAGAAGAAAATATAAGAAATAACGGGTATAAGAGTTCTTTTAGCTTGTATTGGTTTTATATTTATAGCTAGTTACTAATTAACCTAAGTGGAAAATGTTTCTTTACCTCCTAATATAACAAGCATAAAAACAAAATCAACAGCTTGAACGCTTAAAAACAAACATATTCAGGATGATGAGAAGCAGACTGTATGCACATAAAAATAATGATTCGACATAATTATGTGGCAAAATAATGTAAATGCTACAAAATGTAAGCATGCTGTTTATGGGGATATGGTAAAAAGAATATATTAAACCAAACTTAGTTTTTGAAAAACAGATTACACATATGTTAGAAGCCAACAAAATGGCACAATTTGCAGGTAGCCAACTAGAGAATAGCAATGAATATATATCATATAAAAACTAATGACTTAACCGTAACGTTCCGGTAGGTAAAAAAAATGCTTATTTAAACAGTGTATCTATCTGCTTATTATGTTACTTAAAAGGAGATAAGCTTATTACACGAGTTTAGATAAGGAAAAGCGTTTCCGTTTATCCGCTTATTTCAGAGTGAAACAATTGTGTTCAATAAGCAGTTAGAGATTGCATATTTTATATTTCAATGAAATTAGCTTATTAAGCCCTAGGGTTAAACTAGTAATTTCAAATCCACCATCAAACACATGCATCTTCACTCACAAAATCCATGTTCCAATCCAGTACTTAATCATCCCCAAACTTCCAAACACCAAACATCATTTAATCATTCATTCAAAATCTCAAATCAAGAAACCCTAACTTAACATAAACTCAACAAATAACATCAAAACTTATTTAACTAAAACAAAATCAACATCACCTTAACTCCAGCCCACCAATCAACAATCCACACAAGCTCCAGCCACAATAACTCAGCTACCTGTCTGTTAATCCGCCTAAACAAGCTCTTCGAGAACGGTCGTACAGTCACAAATATAATCGCCTATAAAAATAACAAACGCAGATTTAACAATTTAACGATTTAACTACTTTACGAGTTGGAGTGAGTGAATCTGAGTAAGAAATCGATAATAAGTTGTGAATCTAGCATAGAAGTTGTAATCGAAGATTTGTGTGATGGTAAGGGTTAAGAAATTGTGCAAATCGGTAGTGAGATTTGAGTGATTTGAGAGTGTGTGTGAGGAGTTAGGGTTGAAATGAACCTGAATGAGATTGACGATGAGGCCGGAGACGAAGAAGAGGACGCCAATAGGGACGATAACAGCTGCTGCTGCGATAGCCATGGCAGAAACTCTGTGTGTGTGTGATTTTCAGAGAGAGAGAGAGAGATTTCTCGAGAGAGAGAAGGTAATCTAATGAGTAAACGTTTATGAGAAAATTATGTTTTGGATGAGTTGTATCAAATTATCATAATAAAATTACAGACAGGTCAAGTTTAAATAATACATATAGAAAAAATTTAGAAAGAAAATGTAACGACCAACGAATCATCTAAATGGACTACTGCCGAAATTTATTACATTGGAATACACTCGCCTCCCAACCAAGAAAAACCCTCACCTAGAGCTGAAGCTCGTGAACACCCCCCGAAGGCATGACAGTGCGGTGAGGTAAAGCTCGTTCGGTTCAAGGATCGAACTAGCGATCGTCGTCTTCTCGCCTAGTCTCTTATCATCACCTAGTGCCGTCGAAATTAATGGGGGGAAGCAGGAATTGAACATGTATCTCTTAGAAATGCAAGTCTCTCCCTTACCACTACATCAGCAGCAGAAAGAAAAATGTTCTAATACAGTAAAACTGGAAAAAGTATAATTTCAAATTTAATAATAAAATTAGAAAAAGTATAATTTTGTGGGTTGTGATTTTGTGCTTTCCATAAATAACTAACACATTAGCCTAAGACCGTGGGGTATGGTGGGGCTTGGGTTGGGGGCATGAGTTGACACGTGGAGTTCGAGCCTCCCACCGCCGAGTGACGTGTCCGTGGGGTGTGGCGGGGCATGGGTGCACCGCGTGGGTTGGCAGGTTATTAAAAAAATACATAAAATTTAAAAAATACACACAACATTTAAAAAAAAAAAAGCCTAGAATTTTATTAAATTCTTAAAAATTACATAGTTCCTAAAAATTACATAATTCCTAAAAATTACAAAATAAAAAAAAAAACTAGAGCGTTAGGTAAATTTCAAAAAGCGCGAGCTTGTCGAACGCCTTTTGCTCCTTGCCTCGAAACTCAATGTTCGCCACCGCACCCGGTCCTCGTGGCTTAACTCACCGCTCGGAACGGCTTCGTAGTAGGCCTTGAAACGATCAAGCTTCGGCCGTAGCTCGCGCCATTTATGTTGGCACGCGTTTAAGTTGTGTCGGTCATGTCGGACGTTATGTCGGTAGCTTGCAAAGGCTTCCGGCCAATATCGTGTTTGACCGGGTTGTCGCCCCTTCATTGCGTCAACGACGCTTGTGACGAGAGCTAACTCTTCTTCATGGGTCCAAGAGGCCATCTTCTTCGGGTTGGGGTAGCGGGTTCGTGGGATCAAGTGGGTTTGGGTTGGGGTAGCGGTGGACAGCGATGGTTTGGGTTGGGGTAGCCGGTGGGGTTGGGGTTGTATTTATAGGGGATGTTGATTGTTGGGGGTTGGGGTGACCGCTTGGCTTGGCCAAACGGTTACAATTTAAAATTCAAACAACCCGCCCACTATGACATGGCCAACGAAGAGAATATGAGGCCGCCACATCGGATCGCTAGCCCGCCCCACGCCCGGCTTCAAATTCAAGACCCAAGGGCCACGCCCCAACCCAAGCCCACCCGGGGTGGTGGCTTTGGTGTTTTCGGCCAACCCACGCCCCAACCCAAGCCCCATACCCCACAGTCTAAAGGGTATGGGGGCATGGGATGGGTCATAGATTGACACCTATGATGATAGATCTTGTGCTACACCACTCTCTTAGAGAACAACCATTGTAAGACCATACGTAGTGGGCGTTTTCAAAGCCAAACACGCCCCAATCACGCTACCACCTCCGACCCCGAGGGCGTTTTCTTGGTCCAAATGTGTTGAGGTGTTTTATAATTCACCCCGGAGAAGAAATAAGTTGACCAATGAGAGTTATCTCCTTTTCCTTTTGCCAATCAATTTTTTTCATGGTTTTTTAATGAGTTAAGTGCCATTTTCGCCCCTGAGGTTTGGGCACATTTGCCATTTTCGTCCAAAATGAAGGTTTGGTACCATTTTGCCCCCAACGTTTGGCCATTTTTGCCATTTTCATCCAAATCGCTAACTGAGTTTGTTTTTTCTGTTAACTTTTAAATAAAAAAAATAAAAAAACTTATTATAAATCAACCCCACCCACCCCCACCCCATTCTCTCTCTAAACATTCATCAGACTCCCCATTCTCTCTCTAAACATTCATCAGACTCCCCCTCTCTCTCTATCTCTCTCTCTCCGGCGACGATTCCGTCGCCTCCATCACCATCAAATCGTTGCTCACTTGATAACTTGCAACAGATCTGAATCTTGGGTAACGTGATTCTTCAACTGGTGGTCTCTAGATCTGTATATCTCTCTCTCTAATCTGGGTTGATGGTGGTGCCAATGGTTGTTGTGGCAGCAGTGGTGGTTGTTTGGGTAATGGTGGAGGTGACGGTGGTGGTGGGGTGATGGTGGTGCCGATAGTTGTTGTGGCAGCGGTGGTGGCTGTTGGAGCGATGGTAGAGATGGTAGTTGTTGGGGTGATGGTGGAGGTGGGCAAATGGTGGTGCCGATAATTGTTGTTGCAGCGGTGGTGGCTGTTGGGGTGATGGTAGAGATGGTGGTTGTTGGGGTGATGGTTGTTGTAAGGTGGCGGAGCTGATGGCGGAGCTGATGGTGGAGGTGGCGGAGCTGATGCAGTGGCAGACGAATTTGGGGGTGTTGCCCTGTTCTTCGTCTGCTGATGATGTTGCTTCGCCGGAGAGAGGTGATTTAGGTGGGAATCGAGGGTTTTGCGAGACGATGATGATGATTATAAATCTGAGTCGATTGGATGATGATCGGGTTTCGATGTTGTTTCTGCGTATATATAAATTTGTAGCGATGATGGTGGCTGGCCACTTGGCATGGTAACTCCGGTTGCAGCCGTGGCTGCATCTGAGCCTCTTTATTTTGCGAGATGATGATGATTATAAATCTGCATCTGAGCCTCTTTTTTTTGTAAATTTGATGATGATGGTTGCTGGGTTTTATAGAAAGATAACCACTGGTTCTATGAAGAAGGAATGTTATAAAAACACTGGTTTTATTTAAAAGTTAACAGAAAAAACAAACTCAGTTAGCGATTTGGATGAAAATGGCAAAAATGGCCAAACGTTGGGTGCAAAATGGTACCAAACCTTCATTTTGGACGAAAATGGCAAATGTGCCCAAACCTCAGGGGCGAAAATGGCAATTAACTCTTTTTTAGTTTATTTAATTCATTACACCACTCTCAACATAATGTTCACATCCCCACTGCACCCATTTTAGAAAAATGTTCCATTGCTGACTTGGTTGCCACATGGCGGACAACGACCAGTGGTGGGGCATTATTCACCCCAACGACTACGCATGGTCTAAGCATGGATTGAGGGGGTGTTTGGCTAAGTTTATTTAACTCAAAAAGAACTTTTAATTAAAAAAAACTTATTGACTTACGAATTTTTGAAAAATAGTTTTTAAAAAAGTGTTTGGATTAGTTTATGTGGTGGGAAAAGCCAACAAGTCAATAAGTTATTTTTTTAAAAATGTTTGGCTTAGCTAATTCATGTAAAATAACTAAGGAGCTTCAAAAAGGCACAATGTTCTAACTTTTCAAAACTGACTTTTCATCTCTATACAAGCAGTTGTTTTAAAAAATCCTTTTGAGTTTGACAAACACCTTTTCTCCTTATTAACTTTTTATAAAAGTCAATAGGTTATAAGGAGATGTGGAAAAGCTTAGCCAAACACCCCCTAAACCATGGCAACCATGCACATTCATTTCCTTAAATAGTTAAATATATTTTATACAAAATATTTTTTTTTAAAAGATGGTGGTTTAGGTCATTTGGTATTAAAGGTCATGATCACACCCTATGGCCTTGTAAGTTTTACTGCTTAGGGTGGAGGGAGTGGTCACCCCTTGGTGAGTGTTTAAACATTTTTCTAACCAATAATATCATGCCATGTTAAGTCCCCACCCAAGTTAAAATGCTAAAAACTAAACCCCCAAAAAATCTAAAAAAATAAAAAAAACACACAAATTATTTTATTTTATTTTTAACATTTTTATTAAAAAATCGCTACTTTTAGTAGCAGCAAAAAAAAATGTTTTTTTTTTGCTAACAAAATGTAGCGATTTTTTAATAAAAAATGTTTAAAAAAATTGTGTTTTTTAGGTATTTTTGGTTGAGATCACATTTGTATAGTAACTTTGATAGTTTGTGGTAATTACAAAAATACCACCTTGTCTTTTTGAGTTTTCCTTCAATTTGTATGTTTAGTATGTTAAGATTATTTGTATTTGATCTTTTGCCTATCATATCATATATAATATATATATATATATATATATATATATATATAAAGAAAGGTTTTTAAAGTCACATAATAACTAAATTCCCTTTTTTGACTTATGGTCAAATAACTCTTGCCGTTAATCTAACTTGATTCTTTGAACCAACATACTTTGCCGTTCTGTGATTCACTTGTTTGTTTCAAATGGGTCATTTATAGGGCAAAAAAAAAAAACTTCGTGTGTTCACTTTCGACTCTAGATTTGTACTATACTAGTTTTTGCCCCGCTCGCGTTGCAAGGCAATAAGCCGAATATTTCTCTCTCATAACATGTATGTCTGTACAGAGGGTAAAATCATAATTATATTTTGAACTGAAGGCGAAATTATAATTTTAAACTGAGAGCAAAATCATAATTTTGAGCTAGGGGGAAACATAATTTTATTTTGAACTATGTGCAAAAACGTAATTTTAAGCTGAGGGCAGAATCGTAATTTTGAGCTAGAGGAAAAAACAACATTTTATTTTGAATTTGGGGCAAAAACGTAATTTTAAATGGAGGGCGAAACCGTAATTTTAAACTGGGAACAAAATTAAAAATGAGTTTTTGAACCGAGGGAAAAAACGTGATATTGAGCTAGGGGAAAAATTATAATCCTATTTTGGGCTGGGGGCAAAAACGTAATTTTAAACGAAGGACGAAAGCGTAATTTTAAACTGGGAATAAAATTAAAAAAAATGGGTTGGTCCAATAGGGAAGTGCCAGGCAAGCTGCCTGACACTATTCTCTTAATTTGAAAATACCTGAACTGTGGGCAAAAACGTAATTTTGAGCTGAGAGAAGAATAGTAATTTTGAGCTAGAGGAAAAAACAACATTTTATTTTGAAATGGGGGCAAAAACGTAATTTTAAACGGAGGGCAAAACAGTAATTTTAAACTAGGAACAAAATGAAAAATGAGTTTTTGACCCGAGGGCAAAAGCGTAATTTTGAACTAGGGGTAAAATTATAGTTTTATTTTGAGCTGGGGGCAAAAACGTAATTTTAAACGAAGGACGAAAGCGTAATTTTAAACTGGAAGTAAAATTAAATTGAAAATGTGTTGGTCCAATAGGGAAGTACCAGGCTTGCTGCCTGGCACTATTCCGTCAGCTTATAAATGTATATGTGGTAAATTTCCGAGCGCCTTGCTATTTTTGTTCTAATGTATTGTTTTCGCCGTTCAAAAACAACTTATTTATTTCAAATTGTTGGAAATTTGTGAAAATAGCATTTTTCACAAATATAGGAAAATGATTTTTTTTCTATTTTGGACTATAAATAAATATAAGAAAATGAGCGGGTTTTATATATTTATTTGTGGGTTTGTGTTCTATGTTGGAAGAGCTTCGCAACATACAATCTTCTCTGAATCTTCTTCTTCATCTTCAAGCTTCAAGGTATACCTTCGGGTTGGAGTCAAGACCGGCAGTACAACTGCTAGGGCTGTTGTATCCTGGAAACAAACGTGTTCTCCTGGGAGACACGAAATTTGTTTTAAGAGACCCGTGTCTAACACGATCCTCAGCCAAGAACACCAGATTTGTTTAATTTTTTGTTCTTGTTTTTACTTTTACTTTCAATTGTAATTGTAATTTAGTTCCAGTGCTATTCTGTATTTGTTCATTAATAAAAGAATTTGTTTATTTTGCACGAACGGATTCCTACAATCTTAAAACAAATTTTTTATACCGATGGGTGTGATTTAAAAGCGGTTCCCTCACGTGGAGGAAACAAGTACTTCATCACGTTTATTGATGATTGTACTAAATATTGCTATGTGTATTTACTTAAAAGTAAAGACGAAGCAATAGAGAAGTTTATCTTATACAAAAATGAAGTTGAGAATCAACTTAAAAAGAAGATAAAAGCTGTGAGAAGCGATCGAGGATGTGAATATGTTGCACCTTTTGCGGATTTATGCGCAAAAAGTGGCATTATACATGAGTGTACACCTCCTTATTCTCCACAATCAAATGGCGTGGCGAAACGAAAGAACCGCACATTGAAAGAGATGATGAACGCCATGTTGATCAGTTCGGGAGTGAACCGAGAAATGTGGGGGGACGCCATTCTCTCAGCAAACTATCTTTTGAACAAGATACCCTTGAAAAATAGGGACGAAACTCCATATGAGTTATGGAGAAAAAGGAAGCCTTCGTACAAATACTTGAAAGTCTGGGGGTGCCTAGCTAAGGTGATTGTACCACCTCCTAAGGCTCTTAGGATATGACCCAAAACGGTTGATTGCATTTTCATAGGATATGCACACCAAAGTAGTGCACATCGTTTTCTTGTACACGAGTCCAAGAATCCCGATGTACACAACACACTATCATAGAAGCAAATTCCAATATCGTCTCATATTTTGAGAATGTGGTTCCGATGTTAGGACAGACACATGCGACTTCATCAATAGTGGCTGAAGAAGCAGGTCCAAGTTCATCTACATGGTTAGATGAAGCAGGTCCGAGTTCATCTACGAGGTTAGATGAAACTCATGAACGACCCGAGGTCGATGAGGGTGAGCTTAGACGAAGTAAACGACAAAGGGTTGAAAAATCCTTTGGTCCAGACTTCATGAGCTATATGGTTGAGGGTGAGCACAATACCTACCTCGAAGCGGTTACCTCCACAGAAGGACCTCAATGGTAAGAAGAAATTAAGAATGAAATTGATTCTATATTGCAAAATCATACTTGGGAGTTAGTAGATCTTTCACCTGGTTGTAAACCACTTGGATATCGTTGGATATTCAAAAGGAAGATGAAAGCTGACGGAAGTATTGATAAATACAAGGCAAGGTTAGTGATCAAAGGATTTAGACAAAAGGAGGGTCTAGACTACTTTGATACTTACTCGCCTGTAACGCGAATAACCTCTATATGATTGGTTCTTGCGATTGCGGCTCTAAGAAATTTGGAAGTTCACCAAATGGATGTAAAGACCGCATTTCTAAATGGCGATTTAGAAGAAGAAATTTACATGGAACAACCTGAGGGTTTTTCCACCCCAGGAAACGAGGGCAAAGTATGTAAATTGGTCAAGTCTTTGTATGGCTTGAAGCAAGCTCCAAAAGAATGGCACCAAAAGTTTGATCATGTCATGATTGACAATGGTTTAAAAATAAATTAGTGCGACAAGTGTGTTTATTTTAAAGACACACCAAGAGGTTATGTAATCTTATGTCTTTATGTAGATGATATGCTTATCATTGGGAGTGATGATAACATGATAAACTTAACAAAAGACATGTTGAAAGCGAGGTTTGACATGAAAGACATGGGTCTCGCGAATGTGATTCTTGGAGTAAAAATCACTAGAACCCAAAATAGTCTTGTGTTGAGTTGTCGCAACCCCCGTCCCCTAACAAACCAGGAACGGGCGGCCGCGGCCAGTTTGGGTGGTATCTATATTTTATCCATTTTGCCAGCGGAAATTACATCAGGACCGTAGTTAGGAAATTATTTATCAGAGTAAAATACCACGCTTTAAATATATTAAACACATGGGAAAAACCCAAGTTTCAAGTACCCACATTTACATAGGGATAAACCCTATTTTATTTAATAAAAACATCTATTTATTTTAGGTAACTTTATTGCCACTTTTCCAAGCCTTCAGTGCTGTCCAGCTGGCTTCTATTTGGCTTTCACATTTTGTTACGTGAAACGCGTTTAAAAATATTTTGTCAGTGGGAAATACTGGTGAGTGAATCCCAGTTTAATCAAGTTTAATTAAAAACCATTGTACAATATTGAGGGCGATCTCGCAATTACATTTGTTTCCAAGTCATATCAATTACCACCCACGGTACTGTCAACCCGACTTGTGGAAATGTTACTCCTCGCAAGGCAGTAACAAATTTTGTATACAAAACCCCAACATACCGACAATAATTGTATCCTTACAAATACTCAATAACTGCTTAATATATAATTAATCGTGTGAGGTTTTGTAAAAACAATTTACAAAAAGGAGATTACTCACATTGCTGTCTTAGATTTTCTATAAGGGTTTCCTGGTGACAATCTATAAATTACACAAATGCACACGTGTTAGTATAATAACCCATTTTAACATTAGTAATACCCTCCCCGAGATGACATTCCAACGACTACGTCGGGCAGAACCACGACAGCCATTACGGAACCCTAGATCAATCGGGCAGAGTATCTAACACGTATCCAGGGGTTATGATACCTACAACGGAGCAGAACCTCGTTATTAGGGGGTATTATACCCGAGAATTATGATTGCTATTCAGAATTTAGAGAAATAAAACGTTTTGGTGCGATTCGGGACTGAAGGCCGATGTCTCCTATTTATAGGTGACTCTTCACCTTCTCTCGCGGCCCGCGTAAGAGAAAGGAAGGGTCTACGCGGCCCGCGACATAGGGGCGTAGACCTTAGCCTTGACCGGTCACAAAAACTAGCTTCAACATGATCACGACACGTGTCGGCTCAGGGTTTCGCCGCGTTGACGGGCTGTCACGCCCCGCGTAAGAGACTGTGATGGTCTACGCGGCCCGCGAGCGATACAAAAACTTTGTTTTTTATTTAGTTTTTAATGTTATATCGTATTTTGGGCTCGGTTTTCACATACGGGGTATCTTTTGAGACATATAGGGATATTTTAAAATATATTAAGGTGTCAGAAAAATTTAGGAGGGTGTCGGTTTATTTTAGGGTTGTTATATCCTCCCCACCTTGTTTTAGAGCTCGTCCTCGAGATCTACTAGAACAAGTGTGGATATTTCCTTTGCATTTCTGATTCAAGTTCTCATGTGTATTCTGGTCCTCTTTTGGAATCCCATTTCACTTTGACCAGAACTAATCTCTTGTGCTTGAGATTCTTGACTTTCCTGTCTTCAATCCGTAGAGGCCTTTCTACAAATTTAAGTTGTTCATTTACCTCTATATCCTTAAGAGGTACTACCAGTGATTCATCAGCTAAGCATTTCTTGAGATTAGATACATGAAACACATCATGTATTCCTGTCATTTCCTCTGGAAGTTGTAGCTGATAGGCTACAGGTCCTATTTTTCTAATAATCTCAAAAGGTCCAACATACCTGGGACTTAGCTTTCCTCTTTTGATGAATCGTACAATTCCTTTCCAAGGAGAGACTTTTAATAACACTTTGTCTCCTACCTGAAATTCTAACGGCTTGCGTCTGTTATCTGCATAACTCTTTTGTCTATCACGTGCTGCTTTTTGTCGTTCCTTGACTTGAATAATTTTGTCGGTTGTTTCTTGTACTATTTCAGGTCCAGATAGTTGCTTTTCCCCAATTTCTGCCCAACAGACTGGGTTCGGCACTTTCGTCCATAAAGTGCTTCGAAGGGTGCAGCATTGATACTGGTGTGATAACTGTTATTATAAGAAAATTCTATTAAGGGTAAGTGATTGTCCCAATTACCTCCGAAATCAATTACACAAGCTCTAAGCATATCTTCCATTGTCTGAATCGTTCTTTCGCTTTGTCCGTCCGTTTGAGGATGATAAGCTGTGCTTAGATTTAACTTGGTTCCCATTACTTTTTGGAAACTTGCCCAAAAATGAGAGGTAAAATGGCTATCCCTATCAAAAACAATTGATAAAGGAATTCCATGTAATGAAACTATTTCATTTACATATAACTTAGCTAATTGTTCCATACTGAAAGTTTCCTTCATTGGTAGGAAAT
The DNA here is from genome assembly GCA_030545235.1 of Helianthus tuberosus. Taxonomy (NCBI): domain Eukaryota; kingdom Viridiplantae; phylum Streptophyta; class Magnoliopsida; order Asterales; family Asteraceae; genus Helianthus; species Helianthus tuberosus. The sequence goes on from CM060352.1 coordinate 146,437,063, forward strand.
GTGCTGACTTAGTTAGCCTGTCTACAATAATCCAGATTGTATTATTACCTTTCCTTGTTTTGGGTAATTTGGTAACAAAATCCATTGTTATCAATTCCCATTTCCACACTGGCATTTCTAACTGTTGCAGCAATCCTGAGGGTTTCTGATGTTCAGCTTTAACTTGTGAATAGGTTAAACATTTAGAAACATAACCTGCTATATCCTTTTTCATTCCTATCCACCAGAAATTCTTTCTTAAGTCCTGATGCATCTTATCACTTCCAGGATGCATCGTATACTTAGACTTATGAGCTTCTTCTAATATACGGTGACGTAGACTTCCTAATTTAGGTATCCACATTCTTTTCTTATGGAATCTCCAAATTTCATATGTTCCTTGTTCTAACTCCTTAATCATTCCTTTTAATTTTTCAGTATCATTCTTGATTACTGATTCTTGTGCTTTTCTAATTTGTTCATTTAAATATACTTGTAAATTTATCTTAAGAGAACGTACCCTCTTTGGCTTTTCATCATACTTTCGGCTTAAAGCATCAGCCACTACATTTGCCTTTCCTGCATGATACTGGATATTACAATCATAATCACTAAGTATCTCCATCCAGCGTCTTTGCCTCATATTCAGTTCCTTTTGCCCGAAAACATACCTTAAACTCTTATGATCAGTGAAAATGGTAAACTTACTACCATAAACGTAATGTCTCCAAATCTTAAGAGCAAAAATTATAGCTCCTAATTCCAAATCATGGGTTGAATAGTTCTCTTCATGATTCTTAAGTTGTCTAGATGCGTAAGATATAACCTTTTGATGTTGCGTTAATACACATCCATAACCTAACTTAGAAGTGTCACAATATATTACCAAATCTTCAGTTCCTTCTGGTAACGCTAGTATGGGTGCATGGGTTAATCTTTGCTTAAGAATTCTAAAGGCTTCTTCCTGTTTTGGTCCCCATTCAAACTTAATGGATTTACAAGTTAACTTAGTTAAGGGAATGGCTATTCTAGAAAAATCTCGAATAAATCTTCTACAATAACCGGCCAATCCTAAGAAACTTCTAACCTCGGTTGGTGACTCAGGGGTTTTCCATTTGGTAATCGCTTCAATCTTGGTGGGGTCCACATGAATTCCTTCATGATTGACTAAGTGTCCAAGAAACTGTACCTGTTCTAACCAGAATTCACACTTCGAAAACTTAGCATAAAGCTTTTCCTTTTTTAATAAACTTAAAAGTGTGTGTAAATGCTTTGCATGATCTTCTTTACTTTTAGAATAGATAAGAATATCATCTATAAAGACAATTATGAATTTATCCAAATATGGCTTACATATTCGGTTCATCATGTCCATAAATGCAGCTGGGGCATTGGTTAAACCAAATGGCATGACAGTAAATTCATAATGGTCATACCTTGTTCTGAACGCGGTCTTAGGAATGTCCTCTTCCTGTACCTTCAGTTGATGATATCCTGATCTTAAATCGATTTTTGAGAAAAATCGAGCTCCTTGCAACTGATCAAACAGAGCATCGATTATCGGTAATGGATACCGATTCTTAATCGTGACTTTGTTTAATTCACGGTAGTCAATGCACATACGCATTGATCCGTCCTTCTTTTTGACGAATAGAATTGGTGCTCCCCATGGCGATGAACTTGGCTGTACGAATCTTTTCTCCAATAGTTCGTCTAATTGTTTCTTCAGTTCTTGCATTTCTGCAGGTCCCAAACGGTAAGGTGCTTTGGCAATTGGTGCTGTTCCTGGTAGCAGATGGATTCTGAATTCGACTTCCCTATCTGGCGGTTGTCCTGGTAATTCCTCTGGAAATACATCTGAAAACTGAGACACTACAGGTATGTCTTTTAGTTCTTTTCCTTTAGTGTTAGTGATTATAGAAATCAAATACACTATAGATCCTTTTCTTATACAACTTGTTGTTTTCATTACAGAGATGAATTTTGTGGATCTAGACGGCTTATCTCCTTTAATGGTGATCTTTTCACCTTGTGGTGAGTTTACTTGGATTGACTTTTGATTACATAAAATACTGGCTTTATTGGCTATTAACCAATCCATTCCTAAAACAACATCGAATCCTGCTAGATTCAATGGGTAAATGTTTGCAATAAACTTTTGATTTAAAAATTCTATTCTTGCTCCCTGCAAGATTTCAGAAATCCTAATGGTTTCCCCATTTGCTGTATCTACTAGACATTCTTGTGGGAGTTTAGTTAATGATTGATTAAGAAGTTTGCAAAATGAAGTATTAATAAAACTTTGGTTCGCACCAGAGTCAAATAATACTTTAGCAAATACATCATTAACTAAAAACGTACCAGCTATCACGTCTGGAATCATCTTGGCTTCATCTGCCATCAGAACAAATGCTCTAGCATTTTTAGTGTTCTTGTTGTTTGGAGCTGGGGCTAGTTTCGGACAATTGGGTTTGATGTGGCCTTTTTCTCCACAGTTGAAGCACAGTCCATTACTAGATTTCCTCCTGCAGTCTTCTTCCGTATGCCCTGGCATCTTGCAGAAATTGCAGTGAGTGGAGCATTTTCTCGAATGCTTCTTCTTACAAGCCTTGCAGTACGGTGCAAAGGTAGAACCTACGTTCCTACGGTTGGAATTTCCATAGCGGAATTCCTGGGTAATCCTCTGAGCTAGATTCCTTCTCTGGTCTTCTTCTCGTGTACGAACTAATTCATCAGTCAAGGTGTTTGCTAGTTCTACAGCTTCTTCTATGGTTTGAGGTCTAGCTGTCGTGACTACATGCCTAATTTCCCCGATTAATCCCCAGATGTAACGGGAGATTAATACTGGTTCAGGTGATGCAAGGGTTGGTACTATTCGAGCATATTCAAAGAATGTAGTAGTATAACCCTTACTATCTACTCCAGTCATCCTAAGGTTTAGGAATTTATTCGCTATCTGTTCCTTTTCATTAGGGGGGGCATAATTTCCTTTCTACCATATTTATAAATTCATCTCATTCCATATTATAAATCCTATCACTTCCTCTAGACTGGAGGATAGTGTTCCACCATTCTAAGGCTGAGTTCTTAAATAGATTGGAAGCAAACATTATCTTATCCCCTTCCGCACATTTGCTTATTTTTAGAACAACCTCAGTCTTTTCTATCCAACGTAGAGTTGCAATGGGTCCTTCATTTCCCGAGAATTCTATTGGTTTGCAAGACCAGAATTCTTTGTAAGAACAACCATAAGGCATGGTTCTTCTTCTTTTGGGAATGGGCGCTTGAAGTACAGGTCCATTGTTTACGCTGTGTTCAGGTTCAGTTGGTCGCTTACTGCTATGTTTACTTTTATTATCAGCCTCCTTAACAGTTTGAATAATAAATGGCATCGCATCTATTATTCCTTGTGCCACTATGTGTTGGATGGCACTGTTATCCACTTGATTTCCATTGTTATTGTTGTTTGGATTCTCATTATTCGGGTTATTGTTGTTCAAATTTTCATTGTTCAGATTTTCCTGGTTCACTTCGTTGTCCATCTGAATTTTAAACATTTACCACGTATTAATATCACAAAATAATATTTAATATAGCCAATCACATGACACGCGTTTTGGTCAAAAGCGTTGATCATTGCGACTTACTCTTTTTATATATATTATGTATCTACCACTAACCAGTACTGAAATTAAAATTACAATACAACTGAAATAAAAATTACACTACTAGTAGTAGGCATCCGTAGTTTTTTTTTCAACATACACGCATACTATAGATTATTATATTATATTATTATTATAACCATCTTTACCATCACATTCATGGATATGGATTCATCCAGAAATCCATATTGCGCTCGTCATACTTCCAGACGAGTTGCTCTCCCACATGTCTCATCCTCTCGCTACTTTCTAGAATTTGCTCACAAAATATCCTGAGTTCTTGTACATTTTCTGCACTCACTGGGGTACAGGTTCTAGGACTGGGTTTGGAATCTGGGGTGCGGGTTCCTGGTACGGGTATGGGGGTGTGGGTGCCTGGTATGGGTAAGGATTCTCTAAAATCTCCCTAATGAATACATCGTTATCGTAATAGGGATCTAGAGGGTCCAAACCTGAGCATGCTCCTAGATTCGGTATGGGCATGTCTTCTTGTATGGGGTAACGTTGCACATAGTCCATATTGTCGTCCCACCACGGGTCGTAATTTGGGTCTAGGGGGTTAGGAGCCGGTACCCTAGGTATCTCTTCCAGGTTAAAATCATGCATTTCTACTTGATTTTCAGGGTTATTTTATATTTCCATGGGCTGTAATGGTTGGGGTGCTATCAATTGTTCCAGGTTAGGGTCGGCTGCTGTGGTTGCTAAAATATGGAAGTTGGCTAAACTCCTATTAAGCATGTCTTGGGTGTGGGCATCGGTTTCTCTTTTAGCTGCTGCTAGCACTCGTTGTTCTTGCAACTTTTTCATACGTTTCCTACGCTCATGTGCTCCCCTACTGAACCATCCTCTCTTTTTCTGATGGAATGACTCTTCAGACTGAGCCTTAAACACGAATATTCCTTCTTCATTATCAGCAGAGTACCCTGAGAGGGCAGGCTGAGAAGAGGCGCCTTCGCTTCTAGGCGAACCAGACAACTGACGATACGCGTCGGATGGTCCTTGGTCGCTCATACTGTAAACTAACAAATAATCAAATAACATATAACAATAAAATACAATTATACACGTATTTTCGTAATTCATTTCCTAACAGATTGAATCTTGGTGTCAGCAGAACACTTATGTGGCTGAATCAGTGGCTTAGCTCTGATACCACCTTCTGTCACAACCCCCGTCCCCTAACAAATCGGGAACGGGCGGCCGCGGCCAGTTTGGGTGGTATCTATATTTTATCCATTTTGGCAGCGGAAATTACATCAGGACCGTAGTTAGGAAATTATTTATCAGAGTAAAATACCACGCTTTTAATATATTAAACACATGGGAAAAACCCAAGTTTCAAGTACCCATATTTACATAGGGAATTAGGGATAAACCCTATTTTATTTAATAAAAACATCTATTTATTTTAGGTAACTTTATTGCCACTTTTCCAAGCCTTCAGTGCTGTCCAGCTGGCTTCTATTTGGCTTTCACATTTTGTTACCTGAAACGGGTTAATATTTTGTCAGTGGGAAATACTGGTGAGTGAATCCCAGTTTAATCAAGTTTAATTAAAAACCATTGTACAGTATTGAGGGTGATCTCGCAATTACATTTGTTTCCAAGTCATATCAATTACCACCCACGATACTGTCAACCCGACTTGTGGAAATGTTACTCCTCGTAAGGCAGTAACAAATTTTGTATACGAAACCCCAACATACCAACAATAATTGTATCCTTACAAATACTCAACAACTGCTTAATATATAATTGTAGGATCGTTTCCATGACCAAAACGAGTCGTTCAGAAGCATTCTTATCAATACGAAAGGCGGAAACAATCGTATCAACTTGGAATCGGCTTGATTTACACACAGAATCACTTTTAATGTCTTGTTTATTGATTTGACAAAGATTACAATCAATAGACACGTCGGCAGCAGTTCGGTACCGGAAATCAGAATTGTTACAAATGACAAGGCACACCAGCTATATATAGGTGAGGGTATTTCGCACGGAATGAGCAAACGCTATTTCGTGCGAAATCACTTCACACTATACTTTCTCGTTTTTCGTGCCCTGGTCTATCTAAACTAGTACAAGACTCGATACAAGATGAAGTCGACAGACATATGCACCTACAGACTCCCCCTGGATGTTGACGAAGTCTTCGGTGTCGAGTCTTTACAATCTTCAGTCTTTATCAGTCTTTGTACTCTTCCAACGTATCTAACAGTGTAAGTATCCTCAGACTCTATATCGTCTTCTCTCATCAACTAACCTCTCCCTTGGAAGTTGATCTAATAATCTTCACATTTACTTGATCAGATCTCTTGATTCCTTAAGTTCATCAGCATCAGTAGTTAGCGTGAATCTCTGGAATCGAATCTGTCTTTTTCATTTTCAGACTCCCCTTTGCTAGCAAACTCCCCCTTGAGTTGTGCTGGGACCGTAGTCTTGCTTTCACAGGTTCAGGATCGATTCCTGGCTCTATTCTGCATCTATTCAGGATTCGAAACATGGCTAACCTGCACAGTCTCTACCCAAAACATAAGTTTCATAATAGATAAGATATAACAAATTTAGAACCCTGCTTACCACTTTGTAATCAAAACATTTCAATTTGGATTCAACTTAATGAACCTATAATCTTTTCAAAATCAAATTTCATTTCAATCAAACTCTCCCAAATAATTTGTTCATTATGTTTAGCATTCGAAATTTTGAAAATCAACTTTTCATCATCAGTTGTCGAAAATCTTTTTGCATTTTCAAAAATTATGCTAAAACATACTAAAAATCTTTTTGGATTTTGAAATGAATTGTAGTAAAGAAATATTTACAATCAATGTTTTTTGTGAGTTTGTGTAAGAGGATCATATCAGTTTATGAGACAAATCACCAACACCGTTAAGCTTTAGACATTTTAAGTTCTAAACGATTCACGCAGATTGTCAGTATACTGATCCACTTAAATTTTCACACAAAGTTCAACAGTTTCGAGATACGAAATTAATATTTTAGAGACTTACACTTATTCGCGTGTCCCACCTCAGAATATACTCCCGTATCCAGATCCCAATATTCAGTCTTACAGGTGAGTATACCTAGATGATATCTGTAAAGGGTTAAGTGCGAGGGCCATGAGAGCTCAGGCTATTGCTTCCGCAAAATCAGAGAGATGATGGCTTCGACTTTAGGTGTGTTGTAACATTCCTATTTTTATCATATAAGAATTATAGGTTTAGCCATTAGTAACTTGTAACTAGTTTATTTTTAATATAAATATTCAACCCAAATAGTTTTAAACACTATTTTATATAGTTGGTTGAAATATTATTCTAAAAAATTGGCCTGTATATGGGTGACCGTTCTAATAAAATAAAGGTCTATAAAAACTTATATTATTAGACAGGTATATTACGGGTAAGTCGACTGTTAAAAATATGAAGTACCTAGACGGGCCTAGGAACCGTATAAATATTAAACTATAAAAATACATTGTATTTTGAACCTACTCTATTTTTAATGAAACTTAGACCCAAATGTAGACAAAAATATTCTCATTCTAATGACATATTTATTATTTTCTAGAACGTTATATTTTGAAAATTATAAGCGCCAAATAAGTAAAGCAGTTAAATTAATTAAAATATATATATATATATATATACATATAAATAATCAAAATATACGTTTATACTAAAATAAAATTTAACATTTGAATTAGGGATCTATATGCATATGATCGAGATATTTAAGAATAAAATAATAAATAATAACTTACATATTTTCTAGTTTACATGTACATCTTTTTTAAATATAAAATAATATTAAAAAAATCAAACACCAAATACCAATTAGACATATATGCATTGATGTGTAGGAAATGTAGAATTCCATGAGTATACGTGTCTTAAAATAGAAAGAAAAGAATCATGACTACCTCTTTGAAAAGCCTATAAATAAAAAGTTAAACACTTCTCGAAAAAAATTCTATTTCTGGCTCATATGTGTCGCCAACTTTCCCACTCTATTTCTATTTTTTTTTATTTTTTTCACCTAAATAATAATAAAGTTCTACCCTGTTTTAAGTGTTTTAACTCCCGATCACCGCTACCCTTTCCGATTGATCTGAGCCTCATAACATATGTCAGGGCTCTGCCCGACTAAGTTTATTGGGGTTCTGTCTCGGGACATCGGGATAAGGTTGAATTAGGGGTATTATACTTAACACAATTACAAATATATATTTTTATAGCTAAGAAATTATACCCAAAATTCTACCAGGAGGTTTTCTAGTTGAACCCTAAAGTTTTAAAGTGGGTCCATTTTCTTTTCTCATCGTTTTATTCCCTTTTTGTCCCAAACCATAACCACTCTCACCAAAACTATTATTTTCTTATTATATATATATTATATTTTACAAATAAGCCCTAATTTAAAACCCCAAATGATTCTGTATAAACCCTAAAATTTTCATAACAATCAGAATCAGGATCTGGGCCCCTAAAACTCAGGGGAGGTATTTCCCATTCGATATTATCATCACAGTTTTACATGTAAATCAAATTTAATCGATCCGTCGACTCAGCTGAGCTACAAACACACGTGGCAACCATATGATGAAATGTGACCCGTCGCGCCACGCGACGCCGCCCAGGTGACCCCTCGCGACACGCGAGGGGGACAAATTTTAAGTATAAATAGAGGGGTGTGGGACTTGATTTCATGCGTTCGTTCGACGTTCAAATTCATTTCGTACGTCCAGATATTCACAGTTTACTACCAAACACACACTAGCTCGAGATCTGCTACGATACCGGGTATTAACTCGATCGCTGCTACGATTTAATGTCCGATCGATTAAAAATATCCAATGGATGTTTAAGTGCTATCCTTTGTCATTAGTCGTGATTCCGACAGGATGTTTGAGTACCACCCGAACTCGGGGAATACTCTGTCATTCGTTGTGAATCCGATGGATGTTTAAGTGATTGCACTTTGTCATTCGTTGTGAGGGTTTTAATCTCGTGAATTATCGTAAATGTTGTATTAGTTACTTACCTAGTTCGTGTGCATTAGGTTACAAGACTAATCAATAGGCTAAGCTCTGCCTGCAATATCAAGGCTAACCAGTAGGCTAAATTCTGCCTGTATAAATCTACATGCTTATAATGTGAGTCATTCTCTTTTATTCAAAGTGCTTTATAAATTCTTAAATATTTTCAGAGTTATAATTACAGTGATTAAGTTTATGTAATCACCAAATTACAGCCGGTATGTGGGGTATTGTGCACATTACTACTGTTTTTATCACTTTAGGTGGGCGGACCTAATTAAATGATACTCATTACTATTGGGTGAACGGACTCAATAGTAATATGACCACAGTCACCGAAACGAGTCGATGACAAATACTGTGGGTAGTTGGTTGATATCTGAAACATTGTAATCTCTCTTAATACTGTAAATTATAACAAACGTGTCGTTTTATTAAATAGAATGATTCACCAGTATTTCCCGCTGACAAAACCTTTTTCAAACATGTTTCAGGTAATTACAGTAGATTGGAGTAAAAGATGGATACGGCATCGAAAGGCTTCAAGAAGTGGCTTATTTTATTTTATTAATTAAATCAAATTAAGAAATATTGTTTTATGTAATTGAGTTTATCCCTTACTAAAGCTACCTTTGTAAAACATTGGTTTATCCCATCTATTTAATAAATAAAATCCGGTGTTTTCTAAACTCTGATATTTTTCCTAACTCACGGTCCTGATGAAATTTCCGCTGCAATATTTTTCAAAATAATCACCGGTACCACTGGGCTGTTCGCGACTCCCGATTCCGTCCAGGGTGGGTCGGGGGTCGTGACAGAAGGTGGTATCAGAGCCACTGATTTAAGCCTATAGGTGTTGTGATAATAATACCTAAATTTATATAAAAGAGTTAGGAGATTGCTATTAACTGGTAGCACACATGATAGCAACTAGACTTGAACTTAAGAAAAGATGCCTTAGTATAAGCTTCGAGATAAGCTAAGTATTTGTGTAAATAAAGTATGATGGATTTTGGTATGCCGTAAGAATGACAATTAGAACATTGCAGGCAATAACACTTAATTGCTATTAATTCTTGCTTATTCTAGAATAAGATATGTTACAGGAATACAAATTTCCTTGATTCTGGATAAAAGCCCTAATAAAAGAGGCACTTTTAAAAATACTATTTATGGGAAATATAAAAATTTTCTCCGACAAGACTGGGCATGGTGTAGCAGACTCTCCAGCTTGTCCGAATATACTGAGGTTACCTCTCCGGCGCGAACCGGATAAGACTGGGTATATAATATGTCAAACAAGTGACAAGATTTCCCTAAATAGTATCATGACCTGATATCTGACTTGCTTTGGAAATATGAACCTGTTAAATACATTGACCTTATAGAAGGTATGTATATTACAACGTGTGAAATATATGATTATATAGATATGTATATCTATAAGAAAATTCCAAAAGTCAGTTAGGAATAAAGCACAAGCATATGTGTTTAGATTTCTTTATCATTTTCCGATATCAAACATTATTTTGTTTGATCATCTACCTCGTAACTCAAGAGACAATAATAACAATGGAAACCCATTAAGTTGGGACACCATCAAAAGTATAAGAATTACCAATAAGTTACCATATACTATTAACGCAAGTAAGAAGCATATAAAGTTGTGCTAGTGCACAAGAAAACACATGAAACTTAAATTATACATCCATAGACGTCGAAGTATATCACACACGGCTTTCAGACAACACCTTTCTACATTATTCCTGGATAATTTTAATAGGGTTTTTGTTTATTTATTATATATACGTAATAAATAAACTAATAGTATAATGTATTCAATAAAAACGTGAATGCTTTTCAAAATTTTGTATGTATTTATTATATATACGTAATAAATAAACATTATATAAATTTAAATTTAATTGATTATATATGGAAATTTACATAAGTAAATTACCTAATTTACAATATAGTATTCCTATATTTAAAAATTCTTGTTAAACCATTGAGATGAATAATTTATATTTATATATATATGTATAAACTTATGTTTGAGGTATACTCTCATTTAAGTTTATGTTTAGTTATTTATTATTGGTAATTAATATTAGTTTTATTATTAATAATAATATATTAAGAATAGTAGTGTTAAAATTATTTTAAGTATTAGGGTTATTATCAGGGGTAGGTATTGGATAGCCTAGCCTTAGTTAGGCATGGACTGATCACCTATGCTTAAACAAGGCAGCACTAACCAATATCCAACCATGATAATGACTAGTTAATATATATAAATTAAGTCATCATACTTATTTAGTAAATTTTAATTATATATAAAAATATTTTTATATAAAAATATATATACTTCGTACTGTAAGGAGAAGACATATTTTCATAAAACAATACAAGAATTAGAGGGACGAATAAAATTATATAAATAATTATCTATCACATGTTTTGTGGTAACTATGTACCAGAACGCTCTGGCAAGAAAATGACCATATAAGAATAATATGGTAGTCATCAACTACGTTGGATTAGGGGAACATTGTAATATATAAGAATAGTCCCCGTTTTCACTTATTTACAACATTTATACATTCACAACGTTATATGATTTCAAAATGAAAATAAGTAATCACATAGAATCGACCCATTAAGTGTTATATATTTACAAAATATTTTACAAATACTTTTGTACAATAAATATTTTTACACCTTTATTTACAATTTTCATTTAACGTTATAAATAATAGTGATTTCTTTTACAAAATAATAATAATAAAATATTTTGTAATGTAATAACTTCATTGCAGTGTTTTGTAATATATATTACATAGTAAATATAAGTTATTTTACATAATATAGTAAAAATACTAAAATAATATTTAAAAGTGGTGACCATTTACATATAGTAAAAAAAATGTGTAACAAATAATATATATTACATTTGCTTTACAAATATAATATAACGGTTGGTCATGCCAAAACAACTTGTTCTTATTATATTTCGATCTTTAGGACATAGTATAAAAAAGATGGTCACTAATAGTGTACTATTACATTGTTTCATAATTAAAATAACTTGAAACTCTAAACAATGATACACTAACTCTATTGTCTTTTGATATATCTTTGCAATTCACTCATCTCAACACTTTGATTTTCTCATATCATAATTCAATATTTGACAAATCATTTTTCATGTTTTTATTTCATTTTGAACCTGTCAATTCTAAGTCTTCCTTAGTTGCCAATCAAAGTAAGCTTTCTTTTGACAAAGAATTTTATTAATTCTAAAAATCATTCACATTCATTTTAAATATCTATTGATCATATATCCTTTGGCTTGAACCTAGTCACCTTGGAAATTATATCATTTCATCTCATTCGTTTGTCATCAATTTCTTGAACTAATTCAGTTGAACCATTGAATCCTACTTATTGTACAACTCATATTTACAAAATTAGATATTTTGATTCTGTGTCATCTACCTTAATATTGTTTTTATTGACTAAAACGTGACATAAGTCTAAAAGAAATATCGTAACCAAAATCTCGAGGACGAGATTTAAAACAAGGTGGGGAGAATGTAACATTCCTATTTTTATCATATAAGAATTATAGGTTTAGCCACTAGTAACTTGTAACTAGTTTATTTTTAATATAAATATTCAACCCAAATAGTTTTAAACACTATTTTATATAGTTGGTTGAAATATTATTCTAAATAATTGGCCTGTATATGGGTGACCTTTCTAATAAAATAAAAGTCTATAAAAACTTATATTATTAGACATGTATATTACGGGTAAGTCGACTGTTAAAAATATGAAGTACCTAGACGGGCCTAGGAACCGTATAAATATTAAACTATAAAAATACATTGTATTTTGAACCTACTCTATTTTTAATGAAACTTAGACCCAAATGTAGACAAAAATATTCTCGTTCTAATGACATATTTATTATTTTCTAGAACGTTATATTTTGAAAATTATAAGCGCCAAATAAGTAAAACAGTTAAATTAATTAAAATATATATATATATAAATGATCAAAATATACGTTTATACTAAAATAAAATTTAACATTTGAATTAGGGATCTATATGCATATGATCGAGATATTTAAGAATAAAATAATAAATAATAACTTACATATTTTCTAGTTTACATGTACATCTTTTTGAAATATAAAATAATATTAAAAAAATCAAACACCAAATACCAATTAGACATATATGCATTGATGTGTAGGAAATGTAGAATTCATGAGTATACGTGTCTTAAAATAGAAAGAAAAGAATCATGACTACCTCTTTGAAAAGCCTATAAATAAGAAGTTAAACACTTCTCGAAAAAAAATTCTATTTCTGGCTCATATGTGTCGCCAACTTTCCCACTCTATTTCTATTTTTTTTTTTATTTTTTTTTCACCTAAATAATAATAAAGCTCTACCCTGTTTTAAGTGTTTTAACTCCCGATCACCGCTACCCTTACCGATTGATCTGAGCCTCATAACATATGTCAGGGCTCTGCCCGACTAAGTTTATTGGGGTTCTGTCTCGGGACATCGGGATAAGGTTGAATTAGGGGTATTATATTTAACACAATTACAAATATATATTTTTATAGCTCAGAAATTATACCCAAAATTCTACCAGGAGGTTTTCTAGTTGAACCCTAAAGTTTTAAAGTGGGTCCATTTTCTTTTCTCATCGTTTTATTCCCTTTTTGTCCCAAACCATAACCACTCTCACCAAAACTATTATTTTCTTATTATATATATATATATATTATATTTTACAAATAAGCCCTAATTTAAAACCCCAAATGATTCTGTATAAACCCTAAAATTTTCATAACAATCAGAATCAGGATCTGGGCCCCTAAAACTCAGGGGGGTATTTCCCATTCGATATTATCATCACAGTTTTACGTGTAAATCAAATTTAATCGATCCGTCGACTCAGTTGAGCTACAAACACACGTGGCAACCATATGATGAAATGTGACCCGTCGCGCCACGCGACGCCGCCCAGGTGACCCCTCGCGACATGCGAGGGGGACAAATTTTAAGTATAAATAGAGGGGTGTGGGACTTGATTTCCTGCATTCGTTCGACGTTCAAATTCATTTCGTACGTCCAGATATTCACAGTTTACTACCAAACACACACTAGCTCGAGATCTGCTACGATACCGGGTATTAACTCGATCGCTGCTACGATTCAATGTCCGATCGATTAAAAATATCCAATGGATGTTTAAGTGCTATCCTTTGTCATTAGTCGTGATTCCGACAGGATGTTTGAGTACCACCCGAACTCGGGGAATACTCTGTCATTCGTTGTGAGGGTTTTAATCTCGTGAATTATCGTAAATGCTGTATTAGTTACATACCTAGTTCGTGTGCATTAGGTTACAAGACTAATCAATAGGCTAAGCTCTGCCTGCAATATCAAGGCTAACCAGTAGGCTAAATTCTGCCTGTATAAATCTACATGCTTATAATGTGAGTCATTCTCTTTTATTCAAAGTGCTTTATAAATTCTTAAATATTTTCAGAGTTATAATTACAGTGATTAAGTTTATGTAATCACCAAATTACAGCCGGTATGTGGGGTATTGTGCACATTACTACTGTTTTTATCACTTTAGGTGGGCGAACCTAATTAAATGATACTCATTACTATTGGGTGAACGGACTCAATAGTAATATGACCACAGTCACCGAAACGAGTCGATGACAAATACTGTGGGTAGTTGGTTGATATCTGAAACATTGTAATCTCTCTTAATACTGTAAATTATAACAAACGTGTCGTTTTATTAAATAGAATGATTCACCAGTATTTCCCGCTGACAAAACCTTTTTCAAACATGTTTCAGGTAATTACCGTAGATTGGAGTAAAAGATGGATACGGCATCGAAAGGCTTCAAGAAGTGGCTTATTTTATTTTATTAATTAAATCAAATTAAGAAATATTGTTTTATGTAATTGGGTTTATCCCTTACTAAAGCTACATTTGTAAAACATTGGTTTATCCCATCTATTTATTAAATAAAATCCGGTGTTTTCTAAACTCTGATATTTTTCCTAACCCACGGCCCTGATGAAATTTCCGCTGCAATATTTTTCAAAATAATCACCGGTACCACTGGGCTGTTCGCGACTCCCGATTCCGTCCAGGGTGGGTCGGGGGTCGTGACATGTGTTCCCTTTAGAGAATCTTTTCTTCAACAACACATGATTAGCATTTTGCAATGTTTCATCATTTTTTATGCTAAGGGTGGTGCTATGTTTCAAGCAAGCGAAAAGTATTATACGGGGACTAGGCCATTGGTTCTGCAAAATCAGAAGTCCCGGGATAATACCCCAGATATCACTAAGCATAAAGACCTAGTATGTCAGAAAGAGGGATCATTCAAACAAGATTTCGGGGGTTACCCATATATCCGAGAGATGTTCCCCACGAGATAAGTAAGTTTGAAATTTAGGTTTATATCTCGAACACATTCTACTAAGCGTGTAAAAACCTACTGGCATATCATTAGTGAGACCGTTTATCACATGTTAACTTTCCAATTCTTTAGCATGCAGTGATAGTCCACTGATGTACTATCATTTCCTCTTTTTTCAACAAAAATCATTTTTGAGTTTATCATGTTTTTGGATTTTTCAAACTTTCAAATGTTTTTGGATTTTCTGAAATTTCTTACTCCCCCTAAAATTCAAAATCGTTTTTTTTTAAATTTGAAAACAAACTATACAAGTAAAATAACAACTGATATCGAATTGCTTCAAATCGCCATCCACTTGGCTTAAACAATCAGAACACCCCCCTTACAACAAACTCTTTTCCCATTAAGATTTCAAAACACTTAAGTTTGTTTTAATCAAAATGGTTTTTCCGGAAAATAAGTTTTCTTAATTTCATAAACCACTTATAGGTTAGGGGATTCATTCATCACTTTGTTCCTCAACCATTTCAATAAGAGTTAAATCAAGTTCAACTTAATGACCTTGATTAACCACATGTAGGTTCACCAACCATACCACTTGTAAAAATATAACAATTTTCAAGAATGAAAATACCACATGTAGATCGAAATATCACAGTTGTGAATTTCTCAAGAAAAATGCCCATTCCTGCTCCTCGATTACCAACTTGGGAGCTCCTGCAAATCAGGATTTCAGTTTGAAAATCCTGTCACCCAAGCCTGATCAGCCTTGGGTGATTTTGACACACATCCATCCCACCATCCTTTTGATTTGTAAAATTCTTTTGCACCCTTCACTTTTTTCGTCAACCATCTTTTCGAAAATATGTTTAACTTTTCCATTAAACACTTTTTCAGCATCAAATTCTTTCTTACCAGCAAAGAATTGATCTGAAATCTCAACTTTACCAACTTTCAACTTCAAATTTTCTTTTGACAATGACGGAAAATTTTCCTCGTTTATTTCTGGAACGGGATTCTTCTCATTTTTCTCAACACATGACTCATCTGACTTTGACGAGTCAGATTCATTGTCAGAACTACTCTCTGAACTTTTCACAACCCATCTTTGTTTGTTCAAATCGACATTTCTTTTATAGAATCGTTTCGAACTTTCACCAAATTCGAAAGTCGAGTGTTTAAATACTTTGAAATTTTCTGCTAATTGTTTTGTTTTGTTAACCCATTTTTCTTTCATCTTTGGGTTAGAAGAAACTTCCTGTTTTGAGTTGTTGAGCTTTGGACAATTCCAAGCTATATGTCCAACTTCTTGACATTTGTAACAAGTTCTTCGTTCAACCCTTTTCTCAGATTCTTTCACCATCTTCTTTTTCTTCTCATCAAGAAACTCTTTATTTGACTGTATCCAGAATGGTTTCTTCTCTTCTTCTACTGAACTTGCACCTGAAACAAATTTAGTTTTTGTTTTTATAAGTTTTCTCATTTTTATGATTTTCCGGGGGAATGAAACCTAATCCCTTCTTTTTGAAATTACTGTTATGGTTTGATTTCTTTTGAAAACCGTAACCGGCACCGTAACCCATTTTCTTGTTTATTCTTTGTTGAATCCTTGAAGTGTATTTTTTAGGTTTTTTAGAAATTTTTAAATCTTTTATTTCAGAAATATTGATTTCTGTCCATTTGAAAACCTGTTTGATCATTTCAGTTTTGACACTTCTTATTGAAAATTCCTCATCAGAATATAATTTGTCTGAATCATTCAAAGTATATGCCACTTTGATTGGTTCATCATTCAAATTAGATTTTGATAACAAGAATTCTTTATTATAAACCCGTTTGATTGATGAACTCGGACTCTTTTCTGATGAACTCGAACTTTCAGATTTAGACTCCGACTTTGACTCTTCATCCATATCCAACACCTGATCAACCACTTTCTTTAATAACTTAGACTCATGATCAGTGTCAGATGCTGTGAATGTGACATCAATGTTGTCTGGTAACTCATCAATGGTTTCAGACTTTAACTTTATGTTGAGTGCATTTTTTAATCGTTCCTCATTCGGTTTTCTTGGAGCATAACTTTCATAGATTAGAGGCGGACACTTGTTATACTTGACACTTTGTTTCTTACCAGTATCCTCTTCCACCTTTTTATCTTGAAAGACTTTAAGACCTGCAACAGTAGGATAAACTCGACCAATCAAATAATCACAAGTTGTATAACTCAACATTAATCATTTGATTCTTTCAATTTCAATCTTTTCGAGTTCCAAATCCTGCTTCAGTTTTGCACAATCTTCAATATACTCATTGATGACCTTCTGCTTCGTCATTAAGGTTGAACTCATCATTGTCATAGCAGCATCAACTTCTAAATTTGTCTTGTTCAGACTATCAACCGTTCTGTTCAACACATCATATGATTCTTTTACATACTTCACATCAAACAACAATTTTTCTTTCAGCTCTTCAAGTTCACGAATCTTCTTGTCTTTCTCTTCACAATGTTTGCAAGGTTCCAAACATTTCAGACAAGGTTTAGTGACCTCGACAATCTTTTCAACTTCAACTATTTTTTCGACTTCAACTATTTTTTCAATCACTTTTTCATTCATTGGTTCTTCATCGAATTCTATTTCTGCTTCCCACCCTTCAACTTCAACCTTTTCTGTCGAATTTTTCTCAACTTCTACTTTCTCGGCTTCCATTTTTGCCTTTTCTTCAGCAATCCTACTTGCTTCCAACTCTTCCAATTCTCTCTTCAGTCGAGCAGCTCTTTTTTCTTTCAACATTTCAATTTTATCTGCAAAAAACAAATTAAAACTGAATGAGTCTAAATTTTTTCTAGCATTATTAATATATTCTTCCTCATCATCAGTATCTTCGTCACTTTCTGATGATCTGAAAACCTTTGTTCTTTTTGGCTTAGATTTTACTTCTCCTTCTTCCAAGATTTGAGCAACAAGACCTGAACCGGGTGGAATGTATTTGTCCCAACTAAAACCCTCTGCAACCTTTTCATCGTCTTGATTAACAAGATAAGCCTTTTTCTTTTCAACTTCAATAGTACGAGATGATGACGGTTGTTGATCAATTTGATGAAAAATTGATTTTTAATAATAATCATTCTTTTCATGTCTTCCGGTTGCTTCTTTATTTTTGCATTCTCATTTAAAATGTCCCTTTTCTTTGCAACGAAAATAGGTGACCTTTGATTTGTCAAACCCTATCGGAGATGCACTCATTTCATGAAACTCATCTCTACCGGTGATTTGTTGGAATTTTTCTGCTCTTCTTACAGCACTAGCTAAACACCATTTGATGTCCATCAACTCAAGTTCTACAGCATCAATCTGGTCATAATCCTCTTTGGTGAGCATTGGATTCCCAATTCTACCTGCAACCAAACTTTCATATGACTCTAACATGGTGACAAGTGATGCCATGTGTTGTTTTGCTATTTCTGGTGATAGATTTTGACCATTCTGAATATTCAAAGTAACATTGCATTGTAGATTGGTTGAATTCTGACGTTGAGGACTTGGTGTTGTGAAATTTGGATCAAAACTCGAATATGATGAAGAATACCCACCACTCTGAGTTACTGTGCTACCACTTGTTCCGGATGAACTATCAGCACTGAAAGCAGTCTTGATTTTCGGACTCGGAGTGGTCTCAAATTTGCTTCCCCTGTAGTATAAACTCACATCTTGTTGAGCATTTGGATTACTCATGATAGCAGTTTTCTGAATATCCAATTCATGTTCTTCAATCTTCTGGATGAACTTCGCCAAATTCATGTTTTCAGATTTTCTCATGTGTTTCAATATTAACAAATACGTTCCCCACTTATTCTGAGGTAACGCATCAGCTAGCTTATCAACCCATTCATCGTCGTCCTTTTTTATATCCAATCTTCCCATTTCCAAAACCAGATGACAATATCTATCAATTGTCATTTTTGTTGTTTCTCCTTCAAACGCTACAAACATATCAAATGATTTCTTTATTAAAGCTTGTTTGTTCTTTATCATATCAGCACTTCCCTTAAATTTGTTAATCAACGCCAACTAAATTGATCTAGCAGTATTTTCATGTTGAAGCAAAACAAAGATGTCTTCTTTTACTGCTTGTTGAAGTATACTAATCATCATTTTTTCACTGGTATATTTCAGTTTTTCAATCTCTGAATAATCACTAAAAGCTTTTTCAATCCCTCGTTCATTTTTCGGTTTCACATAATCTACATCTAATGAACACCATGCGTCAAACTTATAAGCTTGCACCCAGTTTTCAAACCGATTTTGCCATCCTTTAAAGTCTTCAATGTACATAAGCTTTGGCGGTTTTTGGTAAGTTCCTGTCTCATTCTCATTGTAAATAGTATCGGCAACTGTAATTGGAGCAACTGGTGTAGCAAACGCATTATAAAACTCTTCTTCCATGTTATGGTATAAAGCTTCACAAATTCTCAAAATTACAGTTTTCAAGCGAAATACAAGTTCACACGAAATCAAGTCTCAAACGAAATGACTTTTGGTGTGGAATAACCCTTTGGTGCGAAATGGAGCTTTTGGTACGAAATGACCTTCAAACGAAATGATCCTTGATGCGAAATAACAAGAACTCAGGCTATTCCGTGCAAAATGAAGATTCCAAGGTGTATTTCGTGCGAAATGATGGATCCGAGGTGTATTCCATGCAAAATGAAGGATCTGATTCAAACGAAATAAACTATTTCGCGCGAAATGTTGCTGATGTCATCTTTTTGATCAGTTTTTGATAAAATTGATCAAGTTCTAGGTCGATTTTAGGTCCAATTCTTTCAAGGATTCATTAATACAATGTTTCAATTATAATGTGTAAAATTCAATCCATTTTGACCGTTAAATCTTGTTAATTTTGAAATAGAAGATGTATAAATAAGAAATTTTGATAAAATCAAGCTAATTTGGCAAGAACTCTTCCTCCTGAGCTCTGATACCACTTGTAGGATCGTTTTCACGACCAAAACGAGTCGTTCAGAAGCATTCTTATCAATACGGAAGGCGAAAACAATCGTATCGACTTGCAATCGGCTTTATTTACACACAGAATCACTTTTAATGTCTTGTTTATTGATTTGACAAAGATTACAATCAGTAGACACGTCGGCAGCAGTTCGGTACCGGAAATCAGAATCGTTACAAATGACAAGGCACACCAGCTATATATAGGTGAGGGTATTTCGCACGGAATGAGCAAACGCTATTTCGTGCGAAATCACTTCACACTATACTTTCTCGTTTTTCGGGCCCTGATCTATCTAAACTAGTACAAGACTCGATACAAGACGAACTCGACAGACATATGCACCTACAATAATTAATCATGTGAGGTTTTGTAAAAACAATTTGCAAAAAGGAGATTACTCACATTGTTGTCTTAGATTTTCTGTAAGGGTTTCCTGGTGACAATCTATAAATTACACAAATGCACACGTGTTAGTATAATAACACATTTTAATTAGTAATACCCTCCCCGAGACGGCATTCCAACGACTACGTCGGGCAGAACCACGACAGCCGTTACGGAACCCTAGATCAATCGGGCAGAGTATCTAACACGTATCCAGGGGTTATGATACCTACAACGGAGCAGAACCTCGTTATTAGGGGGTATTATACCCGAGAATTATGATTGCTATTAAGAATTTAGAGAAAGAAAACGTTTTGGTGCGATTCGGGACTGAAGGCCGATGTCTCCTGTTTATAGGTGACTCTTCACCTTCTCTCGCGGCTCGCGTAAGAGAAATGAAGGGTCTACGCGGCCCGCGACATAGGGGCGTAGACCTTAGCCTTGACCGGTCACCAAAACTAGCTTCGACACGATCACGACACGTGTCGGCTCAGGGTTTCGTCGCGTTGACGGGCTGTCGCGCCCCGCGTAAGAGACCGTGATGGTCTACGCGGCCCGCGAGCGATAAAAAAACTTTGTTTTTTATTTAATTTTTAATGTTATATCATATTTTGGGCTTGGTTTCACATACGGGGTATCTTTTGAGACATATAGGGATATTTTAAAATATATTAGGGTGTCAGAAAAATTTAGGAGGGTGTCGGTTTATTTTAGGGTTGTTATATGAGTCAATCTCACTACGTGGACAAGATCCTTGGAAAATTCAATTCGGACGATACGAGTATAGATTGAACTCCAATTGATAATACACAACGCCTAAGGAAGAATAGAAGCGATAGTGTTGCTCAGTTAGAGTACTCAAGGATCATTGGTAGTCTCATGTATCTAATGACATGTACTAGACCCGACTTATCATATGCTGTGAGCAGGCTAAGTAGATACACCAGTAATCCGAGCGCAGATCATTGGAAAGCTATCACGAGGGTGCTTAGATACATAAGATACACAAGAGACTATGGATTACATTATACCCGTGATCCAGTAGTGATCGAAGGATACACTGACACGAACTGGATATCGGATATAAAAGATCATAGATCGATAAGTGGATATGTGTTTACACTTGCGGGAGCAGCTATAGCTTGGAAGTCTTCCAAGAAAACTGTTATAGCTAGATCCACAATGGAATCCGAATTCGTCGCTTTAGATAAAAGCGGGGAAGAGGCGGAGTGGCTACGTTAATTTGTGGAAGATATTCCAAGATGGCCAAAGCCGTTGACGGTGATCTGCATACATTGTGATAATCAATCCGCGCTTGTTAAAGCACAAAGCGCGATGTACAATGGCAGATCAAGGCACATTCGACGTAGACACAACACGGTACGACAACTTATCTCAACGGGTGTTATATCAGTTGACTATGTTAGGTCAAAGGAGAACATTGCGGACCCGTTAACAAAAGGCTTAAGTAAAGATAAGGTGTATAAGTCGTCAAGAGGAATGAGACTAAAGCCCATAGAAGAAGGGAATGTGAGGGAAACCTAACCTAGTTGACTGGAGATCCCAAGATCTAGGTTCAATAGGCAAACTTAATCATAAACCCAAAGGGAGTCAGTGTGGAGGGTGCCCCAAAATTAATAAAGGGAGTTGTATACTTCCTAGTCTATTCCAATCAGTGACATGAAGGAAAGGTTAAGCATGTTGAGGTTAAGGATTTGAGGAAATCCAAAATTAACCATGATGCTTTTAATGATTCAGAGGAATCACCTATGTTAGAGAGAAGTGGGGTCGCTTCGAATGGATTTGTGGGGAGGCGCAAATCCTAGAGCTCTCACAGAACCAGGAAAGTGTTCCATGACCATAAACGGACACAACCATGAGGACTTGACTCAACTAGGGAGAGTATTGTGTGAATGTATATTGTCGCCTACATAAATGGGGGATTGTTCAAAGACACCGCGTCTACAAGACCCTAGGAGGCTAAGTATGCTTCACAAAAGAAGGTTCAAAGGTTACACCTACCTATCTTGCAATACTCAACTGTTGAACGTGTATCGTTGAAACTTGATAGATCGATTTCTATTCATGTGGGGGGATTGTTGGAAATTTGTGAAAATAGCATTTTTCACAAATATAGGAAAATGATTTTTTCCTATTTTTGGACTAGAAATAAATATAAGAAAATGAGCGGGTTTTATATATTTATTTGTGGGTTTGTGTTCTATGTTGGAAGAGCTTCGCAACGAACTAAACCACGTCCAAAACGGAGCTAAGATGAATGAGATGTCGATGCTCAAAGTTTGGTGTTTGAAGCTTGAATGCTGAAAAAAGTGGGAAAGTGGCACCTTGTCCCACATAGGAGGAGAGATGAAACTTAAAGGGGTATTTAAGTGGGAACTTTCCACCCTTATTGTTTCATAGAAGCACTCACTAAGTGTACTCGCGAAGGGTGTGAAGCACCCTAACTCGCACTCGCACATGCGCGTGGCGTGGGCGATGAGGCGCAATGTGGCGCTTTGATGGCGCACTTTGCACTTCGCACGCTCGCATCGCCGTCCACGCGCAGTGGCGCATGACGTGGCAGTCATGCGCGTACGCGCGCGAGTACACATGGCATGGTAGTGCGCACTCGCGCATGGAGCATGGGCACTGAAGTGACGTGCGCGGCGCACCAAAGTGAGCCAAAACGGCGTGACTGTGTGGCGTGCTCGTAGAGGCTCACAGGTGACGTGGCGCACGCACGCCAAAATGGCGCGACTGTGTGGCGTGCTCGTAGAGGCTCACAAGTGACGTGGCGCACGCGCGTAGGTGTACATGGGATTGAGCTAAGGTGGCGCACACGCGCATGGAGGTGAGCCAAAATGGCATACGCGCGCAGAAGCTTCCAGCAGTTAATGACAATGCAGTTACACTTCAGCGTTCGAAACTGACGAAGTCAATGATTTGCCTGAGAATTAAATGAGGAATTAAAGTGCATTGAAGACGTTCAATGCAATTTAATTCACACATTTAATTCATTTTTTCAGTTTCTACTTCGAATCTGCAGTATAAATAGGGGATCCCTTCTGCAGAACTGACACACTGAATACACACAGCAACATACAATCTTCTCTGAATCTTCTTCTTCATCTTCAAGCTTCAAGGTATACCTTCGGGTTGGAGTCAAGACCGGCAGTACAACTGCTAGGGCTGTTGTATCCTGGAAACAAACGTGTTCTCCTGGGAGACACGAAATTTGTTTTAAGGGACCCGTGTCTAACACGATCCTCATCCAAGAACACCAGATTTGTTTAATTTTTTGTTCTTGTTTTTACTTTTACTTTCAATTGTAATTGTAATTTAGTTTTAGTTCTATTCTGTATTTGTTCAGTAATCAAGTTAATAAAAGAATTTATTTATTTTGCACGAACGGATTCCTACACAAATAACTCCTGGCGGTCTCAATAAACACTTAGGCTACACGGTATGGGGGACGTCCCCCTACCGTCTTGGATCGTCGCCGGGCACTACACCATGCCCCCCCCCACGTCCCGTCCTAAATGGCACCAACTCGACGTTCTCGATGAGCACAAAATGACAAAAAACAAGTGGTGACCATTGCATATGACCGTTTAAAAATAAATTCAGAATTTATATTAATTAAATAACGGCTATAATTCAAAAATTCACCCAATTCACTTCCATTTTTATAAATACTCATCTCTTTAACCATTTTTTTCACAACTTTTCACCCACTACAATCTCATATCTCTCTCACATTTTATAACCCCTCTTCCCTTTTTATAAAAACTCATCATTTTTTATACCATTTTTTACCCGCTACCACCCCATCTCTCTCTCAAAAATTATCATGGGTTCACCTTCTTCCATTTCTTCAATTTCTTCCATCTCTTCATCATCTTCGTCTACATGGTATTCATCATCTTCGGAAGAGGATACTATTATGCACAACATGATTATGAACGCGGCTCAGGTCTTCATGGCGGGTGATGAAGCGTCGTCCCAACGGCTAACTAGACGAGCAAAATTAAACCGAGACCAAGAAGGTATTTTACTATTTTTTCCTTATTATGTTTTATATAGATTTGAAAATATATTTTATAATTAATTTCATTTATGTTTCGTTTTAAATTTATAGCCGCCCACGTTAAACTAGTAGCCGATTATTTTGCCGACGAACCCGTGTACCCAGCCGAGATTTTTCGACGTCGGTTCCGCATGAGTCGTCCACTGTTTTTACGTATTGCAGGCGACATGGCCCAGTCTGATCCGTTTTTTACACCACGAAACGACGCTAGGGGGCAAAGGGGTTTCAGTAATTTACAAAAATGTACGTCGGCCATTCGCCAACTTGCATACGGTTACGCACCCGATGCATTAGACGAGTATATAAGGATGTCTGAAAGAACCGCACGTCTATGTTTGCACAAGTTTTGCGAATGGGTTGTCAAATTGTATAGCAGGAGATACCTGCGGAAACCGAACGCAAACGACGTTCAAAAATTATATCAAGCACACGAACAGAGACATGGTTTCCCAGGAATGCTCGGGAGCATTGATTGCATGCAACGGCCGTGGCAGAACTGCCCAGTTGCCTGGCAAGGTCAGTATACTAGAGGAGATCATGGACATCCGACTATTATTCTAGAGGCTGTTACGAAGGTAGAGCGATATGCGAGTACGATGAAAACGCGTCTACTTGAAATAATGTTCCAGTTAGTGGGGAACAACAAGATTTGAACATGTTCGCTCTACGTAACGAGTACACACATCATAACCTACAAGCGGACTTGGTTGAGTACATCTGGAACAACGCTCAAAACGAACCCGACGACGACATGGAAGACGAAGACTAGTAGCTTATTTTAATATATTAGGATTTTTTTAAGTTTATGCTTTTTTTAAGTTTATTTTTTTTAAGTTTATGTTTTTTTAGTTTATGTTTTTTTTTTAAGTTTATGTTTTTTTTTAGTTTATGTTTTTTTTTAATACTAATGAAAATATTGTGTTACTTTATTTGTTAAATGTTAACAAAAAAGTAGAAGATTGAAAAAAAACATAAAACTGGTGGGGATGACTATGACTAGGACCATCCTCCATACCCTCCAGTTTTGGGGGATGGACCATCATTGGGAGAACTATGACGTGGCGCCTACGTGGCGGATCATCCTCCCTTGGAGGATCATCACCATACCCTCTAGCCTTAGTACAAACTCAAATTTATTAAAAAAAAACATATCTGAAACGTATAAACATATGTATCTTTTGTTTTAGACATACAAGTATAGACTTGCTAAATTAAAAAAAAAACTACTTTTATTTATCAGTAGCAATAAAACATTTTATAAGATAACTAGGTTTTACCCCGCCGCATTGCGGCTGCCTAACACACAAATTGATAACAAAACATCAATAACAACAAAACCAGATCTAATTAGCACACAACTATTCGACGGAATGCCTGAAAGAACTAAACACACAATTTCACAACAAAGATCTAGTTCAACAAAAGATCCGTATAAATCACTTACTTGTGTAATGACCTTTGGCAAAGTTGTTAGCAGCATCTTCCTTTACGCTAATGAGCTGCTCAGTATGAAATAGCTGGCGGTAAGTACCAGTTCTCACGTCATCGACGACAGTAGGTTCCAGATCTACAAACACGCACGCGGCACATGATTTTCGACACCGGTCTCACTGGAAAACGTGTTGAAAGCATCATCGCTGCCTCCAACAGTCTTGTCACCAGGCATTTGTTCATCAGGCTACAACAATTTCATAAAAATCTACATCAAACACTGTATGAAATGAAATCATGTTCATATTCAAATTCTGCTTCTTTACCAAATCATGAATCCACCAAAAGTAGAAGTTGCTTGTTACCATAATGTCTAAGTTTAAAACATTAAATCAGTGATTACCTGTACAGCAGATTAACCAAAATGATACCAGTCAAGCAAAAGACTAACTGTTTATATCCTAAAACTACTTTTATACTAACCATTAAACTCACCAAAAACACACCAGCCTTGTATATATTCACCAGAAAACATCAGCCTAGATATAGCCTTGGTTGGCTGGGTCATCACCTTTTCCCTTCTTCATCTACTGCTAAGTCTTTTGCATTAAACTGTAAACAGAGGTTGACGGCAAAACAGTGGCTTAGTTGGCTGGGTCATCGCGCCTTCCTTTCTTTATCGGAGTTTCTGGATTTCATGATGTGTTTTAGTAAAATGTTTTGTGAATGAGATAATAAGATTTGTGTACCTTCATGCAGGACCAGTGAACGCTTCGCAGAGCTTGTGTTTGAACTTTTCAGTGCCGATGTTGCTCGTTTCAGGGTTCTTATTGGTGGTGTGCTGGTAGAGGTGTGGGCTGGCAGCTGTTTGTGGCTGAAGGTAGTTGGCACTGTTGATGGTGCAGTGTATTGACCTTTTTTTGTGTCTTGTTTGGCCGCTTTCGCAATCAAGGCCTTTGTTTTTAACTGCAGTCGTCAAACACAAGATTCCTTTAATAAGTTA
Source organism: Helianthus tuberosus (assembly GCA_030545235.1). NCBI lineage: Eukaryota > Viridiplantae > Streptophyta > Magnoliopsida > Asterales > Asteraceae > Helianthus > Helianthus tuberosus. The sequence goes on from CM060352.1 coordinate 146,464,147, forward strand.
TTGGTTATGGCAGCATTTAAAAAGTTCTCCAGCTTAGATTTGCGGGAAACATACATAATCTCTTTCAAAGCCGCACTCAGCTTCAACTATGGCAGCACCAACAGTAGACCCGGAAGAGCTACGCGCAAGTTTTTGGGGTCGGAGTGGCTCGGGTAGCCTTAGATTGGTATGGTGATGGAGAATGCCCAGAATCAAGTCATGAGCCATGAAACCACCCAACTGCAACTAACGATTCAGGTTCTGATTCTAGTCTAGCATCAACTCCTATTGTTTTTTGAGATTTCGCTTGAGCTTTGTCTCGTTTTATCCTTTCGCCATGTCTCTAAACAAAACGTTTAAGAAGTAGACATTAAAATGGTTCAACCTTTTCAAAAGCATATTAATATATAAATCATGTGTTTTAACCTGATGCAACCTCTATACTCTAAGAAAGAAAATCAATATAAGCATATAACAAAAGATGGTCACCTTGCTTCCATTAGTTAGATACTCGTTCAAGGTCCTGAACTCCCTTTTAGATACGTGTAAAAGTAACAAACCCTTACTCAACAAACAATATCAAAACTAATTTAACTTAAACAAAATCATCATCACCTTAACTCCAGCCCACCAATCAACAATCCACACAAGCTCCAGCCATAACAGCTCAGCTACCTGTCTGTTAATCCGCCTAAACAAACTCTTCGAGAACGGGTGTACAGTCACAAATATAATCGCCTATAAAAATCATAAAAATAACAAACTCAGATTCAACAATTTAACGATTTAACTACTTTATGAGTTGGAGTGAGTGAATCTGAGTAACAAATCGATAATAAGTTGTGAATCTAGCATATAAGTTGTAATTGAACATTCGTGTGATGGTAAGGGTTAAGAATTTGTGCAAATATGTAGTGAGATTTGAGTGATTTGAGAGTGTGTGTGAGGAGTTAGGGTTGAAATGAACCTGAATGAGATTGACGATGAGGCCGGAGACGAAGAAGAGGACGCCAATAGGGACGATAACAGCTGCTGCTGCGATAGCCATGGCAGAAACTATGTGTGTGTGAGAGAGATTTAGAGAGAGAGAGAGAGAGAGAGAGAGAGGGGGATCACTCCGCGGGAACCATCACCAGGTCTCCTTTCTGCCGTTTGTGTGTGGGGTGTAGAAACAGAGCTAGGGTTTTGTGTTGGCTTCAAAGACTAACGGCCGTGACCGTGAATTCATTGTTCCTTACTGTTCATCAGTTATATTTCAAATTAATACATATATATGAATGGCAATATTGGTTCAGCCATCTGTTTAGCTCATAAAATTGGTCTATCTTTAACAAAGAGAAGAGAGAGTGGTTGAATTTCCTATTGTGTTTGCTATTGTTTTCATCATCCTCACTTAAAACATATTGTTCATTTATGTCGGATCCATAAATTTGTAAACAAATCGTTGACACGCACCGTTCCTACTATAACCGATCAAATCTATCGATGTAATTTGGCGGGTCGAATTAAGTGTACTTGTTTCGTCAACATTAATTGATTCTTGAAAAAGGTAAAGATTTTCTCTAATCATTGTCAGTTTATTTTAAATAGAGTAAATTACAAGTTTTGTCTTTTATGTTTGTACCAAATTGCAGGCGGTATCATTTGCCTTTTAATTTGACGAGATTTGTTCTTAACGTTTCAAAATCCTGCACGTTATGTCCTTTACCCCTAACCCAGTCAGATTTTTTTTGTTAAATATGGTCATGTGTCTTGCACATGAGTGTATTCTTGTCATTTTACTTCTTTAGGGACTATTGAGTAAATAACTTATATCAATGGACTAAATTTGTAAAATGATTAAAGAGTAAGACCCTGCACCTTCATCCAGCATCAACCTCCACTGTCATACCTCCTCCTGCCACCGCTACCACCACCACTACTGCCGCCACTTCCCATCCCCACCTGCTGCCGACCACTTCCACTGTCATACCTTTTCAAACAATACAATACAATACGAACCCTAACCCCCTTTTAACCTTCCAATTCATTCCTCATAAAGGTCATTCACAGAAATAAAGATAGGGGTTTTGATTTTATGAGAAAGACGAACAAAAAGACATGGATTAGAGCTTACGTTTCGCATAATATCGATGATGTATGATGTTCTCTGACGAGGTCTTGAATTCCGGCAAACTGAAACTGTACCGGACGAGTCTTCGGATTATTTTAAGTGTTTTACTTATAATTGGGTCTTCTTCTATGTTTGCAATTACACAACAGCCGAAACATTATATTTCATAAAGTCACATACATCAACATTCAATCCTCACACACACACACCCTATGCAAGCAGTGAGTGAGGAGATCCAGATACATTTATTTCGATTGGACTGGATTGGATTGGATTGATTTAGGTACGGTAGTTATCAACAATTATAGATCTGAATTTTCTGTTTGCTCAATTTCACAAAATGGCCCCTTAATAAAAGTTCCTTACAAAATATCCCCTTGAAAGGTGAAATGACAAGAATGCCATCATGTGCAAGGCACATGACCAGATTTAACTAAAAAATCTAACTGAGTTAGGGCTAAAGGACATAACGTGCAGGATTTTGAAACGTTAAGGACAAAACTCGTCAAACTTAAAGACAAATGACACCACCTGAAATTTATTACAAACATAAAGGACAAAACTTGTAATTTACTCTTTAAATAGTTAAGGTTTTTTTTTCTCTTAAATCTTTTGCTATAACTCATCAATACTAAACATTTTCAACTTTTGTTGTTATTAAAACTCATCAATACTACACATTTTCATTGATATGTTCATCCTTTTTTTTAACTCTTAAATCTTTTGTTGTTATTATAACTCATCAATACTACGCATTTTCATTGATATGCTCATCTTTTTTTTTTAATTTACATATATTATTCTAGGTTATTATAATATTGATTTGAATAAACGAATCAAACTTTAAATTTGTGTTAATAAGAATATTATTAAAGTTATTCATGAAAAAATAGATATATTCCTTTTGAGGAGGTAATATTCATCACGTTCAATATCGCATACATTCGCATACCCTCTTAATACCCTCTTTGATCCCCACTAATAAATATAAAATCACACTACCTTGGAAAAACAAGTATTATGTTAAAACAAGTATGCCTAGAAATTTATATTGATTCGCAATGTTAGATATCTGGTGGCAAATATTATTATGTTAAAATATATATAAAATAAAATCACAAAATGAAAACTTTTAGAAATAATTATAATCTATACATATAATAAAAGAAACCACTTTGAGGACACTTGTCATCATATTAGGCAATGTCTTATGGATAATTATAATTTTAGTTTAATCTATTCTAATTAATTATAGATAAATATTTATTTAGTTTAATTATTACTTTTATATTTATCTATTTACTTCAAATTTAAACTTAGTTATCTAATTTGATATTAGAGTAAATTACGATTTTGGCCCCTGTGGTTATATCACTTTTACCCTTTTAGCCCAAAAAGGAATTTTTTAACATCTAAGCCCTCAACGTCTTTTTTCCTAACCCTTTTGGACCCCAACGTCTTTTTTTCTATCTCTTTCGGTAGAGGCCAAAAGGGTTAGAAAAAAAGACGTTGTGGGCTCAGATGTTAAAAGATTCGTTTTTTTGGCTAAAAGGGTAAAAGTGATATCACCACAGGGGCCAAAATCTTAATTTACTCTTGATATTAACTATACATTTGAACATTTTGTTTAGTTTGGTATCAAATAGATTTTACGAAATTTAAAATAAAATTAACTAATATTATTTATCATTTCTATATTTACAAGTTTTAAATAAATGGTTAAATTTATTGAGACTTCGTTATTTTTAAATACATATTGTTTATTATTTGCTATATAAAATTATATTTATTCAACCCGTGTAATAAACGAGGTTTATAAAGATATATTTTTTATTATTTGGTATATAGAATTACATTTATTCAACCCGTGTAATACACGAGGTTCTAACCTAGTATATATATATTACAAATGCCAAAACTTGTCCCCATCAAGAAAATAGAGTTTACTCAACAATAAAGACAAAAAAATGTGCCTTACTGCCATATATCAGATTTAAATAGAAACTTTGGTACATGGATTTATAGTCTAGTGACATCTTAGAGATATGATAAGACTTTGTGATCAATAGGTCCTGGGTTCAATTCTCGCAAGGAGTTTTTTCCTATATTTATTGGGTTTCCTTCTGAATTGGTGTATAGGTATAATGCCTAATGGAGATGTATATGATCAGATGGTTCTGATGGCACGATGATACCCCAGTGGTCATCCAAATTTAACGTTAAAAAAAATAGAAACTTCGACCCATATACAATACAACCGTAACAATTGCTATATTCATGATACATAAAGAGGTTATTTAATTTTCTAACCATCACCTTCTTTCTTGCACTACAATTAATTAGCAATACTTAAAATTGGCTATATAGCCCATGGCTTTATAGCCTAGTGGCATCTTGGTGGTGGGATAAAGCTTTGGGACCAATAGGTCCTGGGTTCGATTCCCACAAGGGGGGTTTTCCCATATTTATTGGGTTTCCTCCTGAATTGGTGTGGCATTATGCCTAGTGGAGATGGATATGATCGGGTGGTTCCGCTGGTGGCACGATGATACTCCAGTGGTCCGTCAGTGATCCAAATTTGCCGTTCAAAAAAAAAAAAATTTTTTTTTTTTGAACGGCAAATTTGGATCACTGACGGACCACTGGAGTATCATCGTGCCACCAGCGGAACCACCCGATCATATCCATCTCCACTAGGCATAATGCCTATACACCAATTCAGGAGGAAACCCAATAAATATGGGAAAAACCCCCTTGTGGGAATCGAACCCGGGACCTATTAGTTCCAAAGTCTTATCCCACCCCAAGATGTCACTAGGCTATAAAGTCATGGGCCCGTGCCATATACTGCGCTTTCCAAATAAATTTGGAAAAAAAAATAGACATATAAAATGTATTCATATGATTTATTACTAAAGAATATAAAACATTTATCATATACACTAAAAACTACTACATTTAATTTAGGGGCGGATTTAATGAATGTTCAGGGGTGGCAAGGCACCCCTTCAAAATTTGTCAACTAACTTGATATACTTTGGAAATTAAACAAGAAAATAATCAGGCACTCTTCGTTTTTATTAAGAGTCACCTTACTGGAGACTAGGGATGAACATGGTACCGGGTTCAATATTGAACTGACACCAAAAGATGGGGAAAATAGATACCGGTATCGAAAATATCTGATACCAAATGAACAACCCTACCAGAGAGTGTTGCGTGTAGAAGAACCATGAAGAAGAAGACTCATTGTCTTCACTATAATTAGTTTTCTTTATTTTGAGTTTTGAATGGTTTTCTAAATAATGGATGTTAAAACATTGAATGCATGTAATTTTGGTCTCTTAATTGTAGAGAAATGTTTGTTTACGTAAGTCTCAAACTCGGAACTCTATTGCTAATGGAGATTCAAAACGATATCTAGATCTAAAACATCAATCGATTTGATGAAAAATTTGAATAACACGAAGAGCATCGATGAATATTATGATGAACTCCTTTTGATCTTTGAAACCCCATAATGGTTTGCAAATGGTGTTTACAAGAAAACCTTCAAATTCACCTCAATGTATGTGTTAATTATAAACCCTAAAACCCTAGCTATTTATAATCTAATAAAATTAGTCTAATTACATGCAAGTCCACAAATTTAGCTAACCCAACAAGAAAACTATTTGTAAAAAATGATAGAGTTAATTGCCAAAATCGTCCTTGAGGTTTGGACACGTTTGCCATTTTTGGTCCCAAATGACACTTTTGTATCAAATTGCCCCCAACGTTTGTAACTTTTTGCCATTTTCATCCAAACCACTAACTTAGTTTATTTTTTCTGTTAAGTTGAGGGTATTTTGATGAAACTGGCAAATATAAAACCACATGAACGATTTTGGCAATTTACTCAAACCCTTTTTAATTTCTTTTATTTAATTATTTTTGTTACATATATAATAAAAAAGAATATACATGGAGTTTTTAGGAAAAAAAAAATTAATAGTTTTTGTCACATAATTTTTATAAATTTTCATCCAAATCACTAACTCGGTTTATTTTTCTGTTAAGGTGAAGGATGTGTTAAAATTTATAAATTAAGACAGAAATTAATTTACAGCTTCTTTATATAAATCGGTTTTATAAAGAGAAAACGTCATTGGTGTGCAACACACAACAATCGATTACAACTTTTAGTATTTATCAGTTGTAGAGATAGAAAAAAATTGTAAAACGTTACATATTTTTTAAATGTGTTGAGCACCTAGGAAATATGTTGGTAGAAATAAAATATTTTATTTAATTAAGATTATGAGGGTACACTAACTAATACTTATTCAGTGTCTTGAGTAAAAAAACTTTTGGTTCATAGCATTATAATTACAATTTGGTGGGTAATTTTAAGATTTAGTAACGATACGTTGTTTGATAGGGGGGGGGGGGGGGGCACTGGCGTCTTGTTTTTCCTTAGGAGCGAATTTAAAAGAGTAGAAGATGAATTACAAACTTGGTACATATGATAAGATTTTCTTATTTGACCTTTTTCAATAAGGTCACCAGCATTTTAGTTTTATAAAATTTAGATGTTGAGGTAGATTTTATTTTTATTAAACCGATCTATATAAAAATTAGAAATTAATTTCTGCCTTAATTTATAAACATACTTCGCCTTAATAGAAAAATTAACTTAGTTAGTGGTTGGATGAAAATTTATAAAAATTATGTGACAAAGCTATTATTTTTTTTCATATAACAATTGGAATATATATTCTTTTTTATTATATATGTAACAAAATTAATTAAATAAAAGAAATTTAAAAGAATTTGAGCAAATTGCCCAAAATCGTCTCTGTGGTTTTATATTTGCCAGTTTCATCCCAAATATCCTCAATTTAACAGAAAGAAACAAACTAAGTTAGTGGTTTGGATGAAAATGGCAAAAAGTTACAAACGTTTGGGGCAATTTGGTACAAAAGTGTCCTTTTGGACGAAAATGCAAACCTGCCCAAACCTCAGGGACGATTTTGGCAATTAACTCAAATTGATAAATATATTTAGTCAAATAAAATATATTTATTTAATCGAAACAATGTTCACTATCAATCTTTGATCTTCACTCGTCAATCATTCTCCTAGTCGACTCGTCTTGACTTGCGCGTTGATTACGACTCAATTGACTTTGACTCGAAAACGCTTGAAAAATCATGGGCAATGTCGCCAGTTGATACTGATCAGTATTCCTGACGACACTTGTGTCTTCGATGAGAGTCGTCGATCATCATTCTTTGTTAGATCTGGTCCTCAATTGTAGTTACACCGGCGACACTAAGATGTCACCAGGATGTGCATCGATGGACACTCAGATGTCATCGATATAACCAGAATACTAAACAAAGATCAAAATATCTGGCGACACGCGTGTCGCCAGTGACTGTGGCCTAATCAACTAGGTCTTGATCTGGATCTGCAATCTTGACACCTTCCTGGCGACACTGAGTGTGTCGCTAATGATTGTCGCCTGATCAACCAAGTCTTGATCTGCAGACTTCCAATCTGTGACACTGTTTAACTCCTGCATTTTCATGATGGGGTATACAACGGTCTCAAAAGAGAAATTAACAGGTTTTTACAATAGGGATGAGCGTGGTGCTGGTACTGTTACCGAAAATCACCAAAATTGGGGTGTCGACACCAGTATTGGAGGGTAAAAATTGGTATTTTATCGGTACCATACCGCACCGGTATCGAGCCGAAAGTACTGGTACCAAAAACGCTAAAAAGTGGGTACCGAAAAATAATTTGTTACATGAAATTCGGTACCAGTACCAAATACTCACCCATAGCTTACAAGTCCCAAGGCATAATATTTAAATATTTAGATTCTTGGATTTTCCATTTTAGGATTATACTCTTTGATTTTAAGTTATGTTTTGAGGCAAAAGATCAAATACAAATAATCTTAAAATACTAAACATACAAATTGAAGGGAAAACTCAAAAAGACAAGTGGCTTTTTTGTGTAAGTTACCACCAACAATCAAAGTTACTATACAAATGTGAACTCAACAAAAAAATACCTAAAAAACACAAATTTTTTTTTTAATATTTTTTATAAAAAAATCGCTACATTTTGTTAGCAAAAAAAAAAAAAAAATTGCCTTCTACTAAAAATAACGATTTTTTAATAAAAAAATGTAAAAAAAAAAATAAAATAATTTGTGTGTTTTTTTTTTTTTTTTTAGATTTTTTAGGTTTGTTGGGGGTTTAGTTTTAGGCATTTAGCTTGGGTGGGGGGGGGGTGGGGGGTTTAGGTTTTTGGGGTGTGTGGGGGGAGGGGGGGGGGGGGGGGGTTAAGTTTGTTTTCTTAGGTTTTTTAGGTATATTTATAGAGTAACCTTTGATAGTTATTGATAATTACAAAAAATGTCACCTTGTCTTTTGAGTTTTTCCTTCAATTTGTATGGGTTTAGTATGTTAAGATTATTTGTACATGAACTTTCCCCTATGGTTTTTGAATCTACAAATTTTTTAATATGTTTATGGTTTAGGTTTATATATATCTTTGATTAATTGTTGTTTTTAATATATATACAC